>VMDO01042699.1:0-10379 GCA_007922755.1 Pedetes capensis | reverse complement strand
GGATCAAAATAAAAGGAAAGAAAAACTAAGAATGGTGTTAATATAAATGGTCTAGAAAATGCATGCAATTTCTCTGACAAGATAAAAACAAAGTTCACTACAGGAAAAGTTTCTATTTTAAACAGAAATGGAACCCAAGGACATATAGAAAAATATTACCAAGTAAATGATAGAGAAGACTTAGATGGGGAGGGTGGGATGGGGAGAAGCATACAAGAGGGTAAGGGGGAACCTATATGAATAATGTACATCAAAATGCCTATATGGAAATGTCACAATGAAAAGCATGTCAGAATGAATCACATTAAGCTGTACATTAAAAATTTCCAATAAAAAAAATTAGGGGACCAAGCCTTTGAACAGATATAACAATTTAAACATACATGAACCAAATACTGGTGTAACCATTTTCATAAAACAAAGCTTAATGCAAATATATTATCCAAAAAAAGTACATTTGAGGTTATTTTAAAAATTATTTATGGATTTTTGTAGATAATTTATTTGATAAAACAATATATTTCTTCATTTTAATATCTCTACAAAAGATTTCCAAGTGTTTGTTTAGTCCTATATTTAGGTATTTTAGATTGAGGATGTGGTAAGAACCTTGTTGTTGTTGTTGTTAGATGCTGTCAAGTCCTGTCCAACTCATAGTGATCCTCACAGGGTTTTCAATGGCTGATTGTTTGTGAGTGGCCTTGGGAGTGGACTGCCAAGTCCTTCTCCCATTTTTGCAGTGCTGGGAATCAAACCAGAGGCCTCAGAGACTACAGAGCAGCATTCTACCAACTGAAGTAAATCCCGGCCTCCTGTAAGAAACTTAGACATTCCTATGTGCATATGTATCAACATTTTCGTTGTTATCAGAATACAAAAACATAAATTAATAGAAAGCATTTCTTTTGTAGGCATAATTAGCCAATTTCCGCCTATGGCAAAAATGGAATGACATCTGAACTATTATTGTCATGAAATTTTTATAAAATGCTACACCCTTCAGTGTCTCCTTAATCAAACTGTATCCTTCTGAGTGTTAAGAGTAAACTCATAAAAATCATTAAGACATTACTATTCTTACGATTACTTTATTTTTATATAAAATCTGTTTGTTAGAAGTAATTTAAAGTTTTGAAAATTTTTTTCTCTAATTTTCTTTATATCTTAAAATGGAAGAAACACAAAATCCAGTCTTCTTCTTTTAAACTTAACTTTTTCTCTATCTCATAAATCAGAAAACTGTCATTAAACTCCAAAATACCATTTACCCAACCTGATAAGTTTGGCTATTAATGTTCTTTGGCTGAAAAACATCAATGTTTCTCACTAAATTTCTTCTTCTTTCTGGAAATAATCATATTGGTTAATCTTTTAAATAAGTGCTATTGTCCTTTGTACTGCATTCTTGGTTTATGGGAACATTGTAGAACTTCACTTCTTTGTTCTGTTGGAATTATAATGCATATATTTCCACATTTACTGAATTCTGAATACCATTTACTAAAACTGACTGCAGCTATACCGCTGTGTTGTCCAATCCTATCAGACCTCAAAAGCTAAGCAGGATCAGGCCTGGTTAGTACTTGGATGGGAGACTGCCTGGGAACATCAGGTGCTATAGGTTTGGAAGAGGGCCCCCCCCACCCTGGCAGCCCACTCCCAAAAATAATCAGCCATTGAAAACCCTATGAATAGGAGAGAAGCACTAACAATACTGTTTCTCTTGTTGTATGTAGGGTTGCTATGAGTGGGACCCAACTTGACTATACCTAAAAACAACTACGTATACATTAATGCCAAATTTGGAAATGCTGTTTGTCTTGTGATCATAAGTAGAGGGACACACAAAACACTGCATTTATTCATAGTACTGGGAGTTTGTACCTACGGCCTTGCATATGGTAAGCAAGGGCTCTACCACTGAGCAGTATCCAGAACTCCCTTTTTAAAAATTAGTAAATTAATCAGTTATTTAATTTACTGAGGCAAAGTCTTGCTAATTTATGCATAATGCCTATGGACTCAAATTCTTCATACTCCTGGCTCAGTCTCCCCAATCACTGGTATTACAGGTATTATACCATGGCACCCAGCAATACCTGCATTTTAAAAAGAGAAAATTATCTTAACAGATACTTCCTCAAAAAACATATACAGTTGTTAATTGAGCATATACAAATTCTCAACTAAATTTTACATTAAAAATATACAAATTCATGTCACAGTTTTGTTGTTGTTATTGTTAAGTGACATTCAGTTGGGTGCAACTCATAGTGACCCTATGTATAACAATAAGACTCCACTGTACAAACTAGAACAATAATAAAGACTGTTGTCAGAAGATTGAGAACACCAAATATTGTGAAGTTTTAGAGAAAATAAAACTCATAGAGTGCTTTTGAAAATATACAATGATGCAGGCATTTTGGGGGAACATTTCAAGAATTCCTTATAAGGGTAAATGCACATCTACTCTATGACTCACCAATACCATTCCTAGGGATTTCTCCAAAGATGAGAAAAAAAAAAAAAACACAACAAGAAACAAATGTTTAGGCTAAAATTTGAAAGTAAATGCTTTTAATAATTTTACTTATATTGACAAAATCTAGAAACATCATTAATGTATCTCATCTAGTAGATAAGCAAATTGAAATGTACACATGCAGCAGAAAACTATACAGAAATTATAACAATGAATGAATTCTTGTGCACCTGCACTAACATGAGTGAATGTTACACACATTATTCTCAATGAAGACTTGTCAAAATAAGTGAATGCTATATGAGTCCATCTTTATGAATTCTAAAAATGTGAAGTGATAAAAAGCTGATTTACTACCAAAGTCCAGAGAAGAATGGAACTTGGTCACAAAGAAGTATAAGAATTTTTTTTGCTATGTTGAAAGCATACTTTCCATAACAGTAGAAGCTTATAGTCTCTTAGAAACTACTAATTGTCTCATGATATTCTTAATTATTTAATAAAAGATCTCCCACAATTTTATAGATGATCACCAAGAGTCAGTTTCTATATTATAATTTCACATGCAGGAAATTTCATAATATGAATAAATTCTGACCAAGGGGATCTGAAATAAAATAAATGTTTGCAACTCTGTTTCATGTCCTATTCTTCCATTTCCCTCCATAGTTTATAGTTGTATATGAAGACAAGTTCCCAAGTGATGGCTGAGTAATAGGGGAGAACATACAGATCCATTAAAGACGTTGAATAATCACCTACCCACCCTGTGTTGTTCATAAAAACACAATGAAATGAGATAATGCGCAAAATATGTAAGCATATATAACCCATATTATATGTCAATCTCATAATTATAATACTTCCTTCTTGACAGCAGAATGATTTTAAATTTCTTCTATGCTTCTTCCTCTCTAGTCATAATAATTGTACATTATGTCCAATATAAAAATATAGAAATAATAGTACCTGTTCATTGAAGTTTTGATTGGGGTTATGGAAATTTGGAGTGATGCACAAGAAGCAATTTCTTTTAAACATGGATGCTTTCTGCATCATGATATTCATGTTTTCTGGTCTCTTTCAATAGAATATATTTATGTCTTCTGGTCATGGAATTTTCCATTCAATTTTTGTAGCTTCATAGATGTCTAAGCCAAAATCCTAATTTATATGGCAAGATTTATGATTTATTTAGTACATATTTTGTTTATCCTATAATCAACACCTATGGAAGCAGAAGTCAAGAAATCAAAAGATGCATTGCTCTAGGAAAAGTTGTGGCAAAAGATCTCTTTATAGTATTGAAAAGCAAATATGTCATATTGAAGATGAAGGTGCGTCTGACTCATGCCATGGTATTTTCAGTTGCATCATATGGATGTGAAAGCTGGATATTGAACAAAGGAGACAGAAAAAGAATTGATGCTTTTGAATTGTGGTGCTGGAGACATCTATTGAATATACCATGGACTGCCAAAAGAACCAACAAATCTGTCCTAGAAGAACTGCAACTAGAGTGCTCCTTGGAAGCAAGAATGGCCGATCTGCTGTACATAGGGTCGCTATGAGTGGGACTCGACTCAATGGCACCTAATAACAACAATGTAAGCATAGGAAACTATGGTTCATATACTTATTTTTTAAAACTTAGAGATTAATGAGTATAAGGAATTAGTTCAACATTATATCTTCTGGTTCCTTAGATGATGTCTGTTATATGATAGGTTAAAATGTAGCTAGAACTCATTTATTAATTGAATGCTTGTTTTGTTAGGTGCCGTCAAATCGGTGTCTGACTCATAGCAACCCTCATAGGGTTTTCAATGGCTGACTGTTCCAGAATTGCCTTGGGAGTGGATTGCCAGGTCCTTCTCCCATTTTTGTGGTGCTGGGAATTGAACTCGGGACCTCAGAGACTGCAGTGCAGCGCTCTACCCACTGAGCTAAATCCCAGCCCCAATTGAATGCTTAGACTCCATTATTTGAATACCCCATGTCAATGAGAAAATAGTACTTATTTATTTTATAGTAAAAACCTTGAGAAACTACTGTGTTATAATGGTACAGACAGATCACATTTCATGGGATCTAAATTTCAGTAGAAAAGTTCAAAGATAAAATAGTATATGTTTTATACATGGTGATCAGGTCAGTGAAAGAGAAAAAAAGAAGAAGTTAAGTTGAAAAGGTTCTAATTTTCAGAGGCAGGCAAGCTGAATTTATAAGCTCATGTTAAAGAAGAGAAAAAAAATGTGTGTTGCAAGCAGAGAGAACCCACTGGACAAATTCACTGAGTCAAAAGTTTCATTTACATTGTTTTCCCAAGGGAATAGCAAGGGCAGTGTCTTAACAGAGTCTGTAAAAGGCACGTGTATAGAGAAGAGAATGGAGCTTTATTAGAAGCAAGAATTTTTTAAACCTCCTGGTTCATTATGTTTTTTTACTTTTTTCAATTAGAAGTCATTCATAAACTATTATGTTAATTGCTCCAAACTTTTTTATGTAAATATTTGATTCTAGATTTAAAAGGTGCAAGTGGTGAGAAACTAAAACATTTGGAGGGAACTTTTACAATTAAAGTAATGTAACTTTACTTTTGTGCCATCTCAGTGTCCGAATCATTACGACCCTATGAACAATACAGGAAACACCATTATTGTGATTCTCTGCTCTTCATGGGGTTTTTGGGAGTGGGTTTCTGAGTCCTTCTCCCATACTTTCTGTATCTGGTGTTCCCAGGTGGTCTCCCATCCAAGTACTAACCAGGCCCTCCCTGCTTAGCTTCTGAGATCTGATGGAATTAGATACCACAACGGTAGGGCTGCAAAAGCAGAAACATTATAGGAAGTACCAATAAAGATGGCTAGAAATGGTGAAATTCTGGAAAAAAGAACCCATGGAGTATACCAAAAGATTATGAGCCAAAATCAGACAATGAAAATAGTAATGGTTTGTATATGTTGCTGTTGTACTTACTTGCCATCAAGTCAGGTCCAACTCATAGAGACCCTATGTACAACAGGATGAAACACTCTTCAACACTGCACCATGCCTGGTTCTACAGTCAGTGTTTCTTTGCTATTCATAAGGTCCCATGGATAGCAAAGAATCATAAAGAGTTGAAACATTCATTTACTAGCATGGAGTAGCCTGCAAAGGAATAAAATTTACTGTGGAAGAGAAAGCCCAAGTATTTTGCTTGTTTGTTTGTTTTTTCAAGGTAGAGTCTCACTTTGATGCTCAGGCTGGCCTCAAATTCTCAATCCTCCCGCCTTTGATACTAGAGTGTTGAGGTTACAAGAGTACACCCCCAAGATCTAGCAAAGTTTTGTTTCGCAATACAAATTTCAGGTGTCTTTTACATAATGAAATTGTGTAATAGTGTGATTTTGAGATCAGCATAAATTTCTGGAGTTTAAGTGCTAAATACAAAGAGGTAGTTGTTGTTAGGTGCTGTCGAGTTGGGTCTGACTCATAGCAACCCTCGTAGGCTTTTCAATGGTTGATTGTTTTGGGATTGCCTGGAGTGGATGGCCACAACCTTCTCTCATTTTTGCAGTGCAAGGAATCAAACCCGGGACCTCAGAGACTTCAGAGAGCTTCTCTACCACCTGAGTTAAATCCCAGGCCACAAAGGTAATAATAATGTTGAATTTATCAACATACACAAGGCATTTATGATACTGCCTTCTCATTAATGAAGGAGCAAACCCATCTGCATAAGTCAGGCCTTTAGGTATTAAAGAAAAGAAGATTCTTGCATGGGAAATATTAGAGTGGAAAAGTTGTAAGGAAAAAGTTGTATCCAAATATTTTCTGTTCCCTTAATCAATAGAAGCTTGGAAATGTCTGCTCATAGCATCTTGGTGTTCAAGTCACCTGAGAAAACCCAATGCAGTCAGACTGGTTGGAACAATGCTTCAATCATATAGCAAAGAAACAGAACATAATTATCTTAAGTAGAAGGCATCAGTGCCCCATAATCAGTGGCTTCACCTGGCAGCCCATACAGTGCCCATAGGCTGCATGCACTCCTCTTCTGGTGCAAGGGAATGATGTCTTGTTGGGGGAAAAATAACTTATTTCCTTATTTTGCATGTAATTTTCTATTATAGTTATAAAATGTGAGAGTCAATTTACATGGAGTAAACAGTAGGGTATATAATGTTTATCAAAATGTGTAAGTTTTTGATTAGGCTTTTTTAACATTAATGTGTTACATTTTTCCAAATCTAATTTATTGCCTAACCAAAAATGAATGTCAGTTACCAAAATATCAAGAAATCATGTCTTTTTACAAATATAACATATCGACATTAAAGAACTGGGCTTGAAGGTACATGCCTGAAATCCCAGCAACTCCAGTGGTAGGAAGCCACAGGCAGCTTGCATTACTTAGAGATAGTCTGTATCAATTTTAAGAAATAAAAAAGGGGCAATAGGTGCAAGTCAGTGGCAGAGTGCTTAAAGAATATGAGAGGCCCTGAGTTTAGCTCCCCAGTATGCAAAAAATAAATAAACAATAAAAATAATGAATAATTGAAACAAAAAATATACAAAATACCAGTGTAAGTATAATATATATGTATATATACATATATATGTGTATATTAATATATATGTGTATATATACCATATTACCAATAACATTGTGCTATTATTTAAAAATAATCAATGGTAATTATTAAGTCAACTGCAACTGCCATAATGTTTTATTATGAGAGAACAAGCAAAGTGTATGGTTTGCAAAGTACTTTGCAGCAAGAAAAAGAAAATGTCTTTGCATTTTTAGGCAGAAATTTCCAATCATGGCTGAGACTATTTACTATCTTGGAGTAAAAAGAAGGGCATAGAAATAAATATTATGTTCTTTTGACATTAAACAAGTAAATGAGATTCCTAAGAGAGAAACCTTCAAAAATAAAATTCACATTTAAACAAGATGGCAATTTTTCAACTAACCAGCATCTAAATGTAAATATATTCGCAAAGATTACAACAAATAAAGGCAAACCATAGCAAAAAATAAAAATCAAGCAAATGTCTGTGGTGCCAAAACTTACAACAGAGACCTGACAAAAATATCAAGATTTCCTTCAACGTGTAGACAGCAATGACTACACCAATTTAGTTTTATACGAACAAACGTGGTGATGATTGTACAACTCTGTCATTACACTGAAACCAGGACACTGAATACATCAACTGAAGGGATTTGCCATTATGGAAACAGAGCTTTCTACAAATACATATATATGTGTATGGATAAGTATATGTATATGCAGAAATATGTGTGCATGTTATTGACAGTGGTGGTGCTGTCGAATTGGCAATAGTGACTGTATATACAACAGAACAAAACACTACAGGACACCTTGCTGTATGTGACACTGTCATTGCTTCATCGTTAGTTATAGGGCTTTCTGTGGCTGACTGTTTCAGGAGTGGACTACCAGGTACTTCTCTCAACCCAGCAGCACCCCATATTCCCAGGTGGTAGTCTCTCATCCATGGACTAGCCAGGCCTGACACTGCTTAACTTTGGGGATCAGATAGGATCAGACGGCAGTGTGTTAGGGCTATAGACATATATGTACATATGTGGGTGCACATGTAGATATGTATGTGCTAGTGTGAGTCAACAAAACATTCAGAAAATTCTTACTGAAAAGATACCAAGGTGCAAAGATTACCACTGCCTAAGGCATCTAATTACAGAAAACACAAACACTAATTTAATCTTTATAATTTATTTAATACCAGTGTGCTATGTACTGTAAATAACAAAACGAATGGAAACAAAATATACTGGATGTATTTTTAACATATAATTTTTTATATATAGAAGCAGAAAATTATAAAATTAAGAAAGAGATCTCAAAATGGGAATGGTAATCATTTAATTTTAAATTTGAAATATAGGGAAACACCTTGCAGGTAACTATAGCATACATTGTTTCTAAAATAGTGAGCTTTTAAAAACATAATAAGTTGGGACAAAATGATGTGATGTAGAATAACTTGCTTTTTTCATGTTCCAGATACGTTATGATCCCTCTCTGTTGATGTTCATTTTCCTATTTATTTACTCTAGAAGTACTTAATTCATCTTAGATATTTAAATATTTCCTGCATTTGTATCCATGTAGAGAAAGATGGTTTTTCATGAAATTGATGAAGGCTAAATAACATTACTTCACTTTCCGAGTCCTCTAATTTCTGAAAGGGACTGTAGACCTTATCTTACATCATGAATTCATAGACAAGTTAAAATCAGAGAAAGTTCTAAACACCTGACATCTTACAGCACACAGAAGAAAAAGTTTGATAGAATTTTCCAAATTTTACAATTGTAAAAATATCCATGAAATTAGCAATAGGCATCAATGATATGTTAAAACTAAGTTTATTTATTTATTTACTTTAATATTTTCTGCAGCACTTGCGGATTGAACCCAGAGCCTCACACAACTCAAGTCCTCCAACATTGTGCTGTAACCCCAGCTCATGCTTTATTTTTCATTTTGATTCAGAGTCTCCCTAAATGGGGAAGGCTGCTTCTGGCCTCATGAACATCAGGCTCTATCTCCTGATTCCCTGGGATTACGGGCATGTGCCACCACACCCAGTTTATACAAGTACGACTTTAATTTTTAAAAAGTAGATCTACTTTGCTATAAGAAAGACTGAATTAATCATCTATTCTTACCATAAAAATAATGTAGATTTTAACTTTTTGCAAAACTTATATTACAAAACATTATGTTAAACATAATAAATACATAAAATATTAATTAAAATATATAATATTTAAAAACAAAATTATGAAAGTATTCATAAGAGACAGGGAAAAAAGTGAAGCAAAGTAAAGATAAATCATAGAGATGTGTCAGGTAGTTAATTAAAATATGTTTATTTTCTTGAAGCTTGTAATGTGTTTGGTAGTTTACACATTTTCACAAATGATAGCATATGTGTTTTGTTTCCTAATTGGGGATATACATTTGTTTCACTTTAATATTCATAATTCTGCCTGTTCGTCACCATGATTCCTCATTTCTTAAATTGGGTTGTGACTTGTTATCTCACCTGGCTCACTGATTCCTCACTTTGCCTCCTTTATTCTTTCCATACTCTCAACTTCATACTGCTTCCAAAATAACATTTTCCAACATAGAATGTTGATTTCAAAAATATAATTTAAATTAGCCTTTTAAAAATTCATCATCATTATTATTTTTATTTTTATTTTGAACATAGATATTCTGAAGTACTGAAGGCAATGTGGTGCCATTTGTACTCCTTCAATGTAACCTACTGATCAGTTCTTCCACAGAAACAGTAGGTTACATGACCAAACTGTTCAGCTTTCTCAGAACCTCCCCTATGTCCAGAGGGCTCATTCTGAGACTATAAACTCTCTCTCAGTTTTATTTAGCCACTCTGAAATTTTCTCTGACATTAGGCCACAAGATAGAATCATCATTACCTAATCTCTGCCATCACTAATTATTTACATTAATATTAGAATACTGTACTTAAATTTTTCTGTATATTTCATTTCTATATATTACTATTTTTATTAATTGAAACCACAGCATATCATGAGCTTATATTTGCCATTTATGTAAGAACATTCTGTTAAGATCATTCTTTTCTCATAAAGACACTGTACTTTTAAATAGCATCTTTACAGTATTAGGTAGCAACAGAAATTATAAAAGCATTCTTCTCATCCATGAACATTATATAGCACATGGTATGTCCCATAAGAGGTGACATGTATAAAATGTGATGAATATCTGTTATATTACATATTACAGTAAAATTTGTATACCCTTTACTGTTTAATATTTTAAAATAGAAACAACTTTAAGTAATAAAAAGTCTA
>VMDO01042698.1:0-10377 GCA_007922755.1 Pedetes capensis | reverse complement strand
CAGCTTCTCGGATTATTTGCTCAGCGTATAAATTGAAGAGATAGGGTGAAAGTATACAGCCCTGACGCACACCTTTCTCAACTTTAAACCACTCAGTGTTTCCTTGTTCTATTCGAACAACTGCCTCCTGGTTCATGTACAGATTTCTCATGAGCACAATTAGGTGTTCTGGTATTCCCATTTTCCGAATATGCGGCGTTGGTGGTATAGTGGTGAGCATAGCTGCCTTTCACCACTATAGACACAATAAAAAGTTAACATGTCCTAAACTGAATAAAATTATGTCCCTACATTTCAATCCCCCACATCATTTGGTTTGTTATACTGTAGGGGCTTGTGTGTTGCTGTGATGCTGAAAGCTGTGCTACCAATATTGCAGATACCACGAGGGTCACTCAGAGTGGAGAAGTTTCAGCTGAGTTTCCAGACTATGACAGACTAGGGAGTAGGACCTGACAGACCACTCCTGAAACAATTAGCTATTGAAAACCCTATGAATAGCAGAAAAACACTGCCAGATAGAGTGCCAGAAAATGAGCTTTCCAGGTTGGAAGGCACTCAAAAGAGGCTGTGGAAGAGTTGCATCCTCAAAGTAGAGTTTACCTTAATGATGGAAATGGAGTAAGGACCCAGTGATGTCCATTTGCTGATGTGGCACAACTCAAAATGGGGAGGAAAAACTATAAGCATCTATTAATAATAGGAACATGGAATGTACATAGTATGGATCTAGGAAAATAGAAATCATCAAAATGGAAATGAAGGACATAAACACCTACATTCTAGCCATCAGTGAGCTAAAATGGACTGGCATGGGCCATTTTGAATCAGATAATCATGTGGTCTACCATGCCAGGAGTGACAGATTAAAGAGAAATAGGGTTGCATTCATCATCAAAATAGACATCTCAAGATAAGCATAATGCAGGTTGTTAATGATTCTTCCTCCAATCATGATGCCATGTTCTTCTTCATAAAGTCCAGGTTCTTGGGTTATTTACTCAGCATAGAGATTGAAGAGGTATGATGAAAGGATACATCCCTGATGCACACCTTTCTTGACTTAAGTCGAGCAGTGTTTCCTTGTTATGTTCAAATGAATACCTCCTGTTCCAAGTACAGATTCCTCATGAGTACTATTAAGTGTTCTGATATTCTCCTTCTTCACAATGTTATCCATAACTTGTGATCTACACAGTCAAATACCTTTGCATCATCAGTAAAATATAGGTAGACATCTTTCTGGTATTCTCTGCTTTCAGACAATATCCATCTGACATCAGCCATAATGTCCCTTGTTCCAAGCTTTCTTCTGAATCTGGCTTGATTTTCTGGCAGATCCCTGTCAATACACTGCTGCAGTTGCTTTTGAATGACCTTTAGCAAAATTTGACTTGTGTATGGTATTAATAATATCATTCAATAATTCCCACATTTGGCTGGATCTCCTTTCTTGGGAATAGGCACAAATATGGATCTCTTCCAGTTAGTTGGCCAAGTAGCTGTACTTTCTCTACTTTCTATTTAATATTGCTATGAAATACAGCTATGTTTTACAAGTCCTATTAAAAAGAGCTGGGATTTAGCTCAGTTGGTAGAGCGCTGCACTGCAGTCTCTGAGGTCCCAAGTTCAATTCCCAGCACCACAAAAATGGGAGAAGGGCCTGGAAATCCACTCCCAAGACAATCCAAAAACAGTCAGCCATTGAAAACCCTATGAGGGTCTCTATGAGTCGGATACCGACTCGACGGCACCTAACAACAACAACAACAACAATTAAAGAAAAAAAAGCAGACTTAATCTCAATCTGTAAGAAGATAGCCAGAAGAAAACTTATCCTAGTCTGAAGCATTTTTTCTGAAGTCTTTTTTTTCCTTTGAGAGAGTTTCTTTATGTAATCTGACCTAACCTTGAGCTTGTGATCATCCTGCCTCAGTCTGTTGAGTACCTGAACCATAGGCTTGTGTCATGGGTGCCCTATTCTAGCCTGAAGATTAATAAAATGCAAACTGTCCATCTAATTCAAGGAAGAATCATTTCCTAGACTCCTGGAAATTTTCTGATCAGGAGGTATATTATAGAAATAGTACAAACAATGAATTGCTAAAGACAAAAATTTAAGGACTGTTGACTTGTTTGATGAACTATATCTCAATAATAATAATAATAATAATAATAATAATAATAATAATAAAACTCAACACCAGGCAAAATTACATAGGAATTTTAACTTTCAATTTTAAATGAGGTGGGCACCATCTCACTCTTTTATAAATTCCAGTGAGTTGAGAGGCAGAGGCAAAATTACAAATTTGAAGCCAGATGCAGCCTGCACAACTTATCCAGACCCTGTCTCAAAATAAAAAATAAAAAAAAGGGATTGGAATGTAGCCCAGTTATAGAGCACTTGCCTAATATAAGGGAGGCCATTGGGTTAAATGCCTAATATTGAAGGAAAAAACAAAGCAAAAAACAAACAAAAAGGAAAATGTATCATGTAATCATGGTGCAGGAATCAATAACTGAGAAATTTGTAAATCTAGTAACTTGTTTATATCTAATTTTATGAAGTCTTATTTTTTCTTAAAAAGATTGATATTAAATTCACTGGATTATGTAATTTTGGTGGCAACACATAAATATCAGGACAGAGAAGGTAGCATACTTATTTCACTGCAAGTTTGGGGGAAGAGAAATCCTTACAAGGTAGAATTGTTTTTTGCAACCAGTAGTGTAGAAATAAAGAAAAATTACCCCCTTTGGCATAAAGGAGGGGAATGTAAAAGGAAGAGAGAGTGAATGCAGTGTGGGTTGAAGATGGGCTTCAGGCAATGCATGTAAATGCACATCTGCAGGAAGCATGATCATGGCATTTCTCAGTATGTCACATTAGCATATTGCCACCTTTTTGGAAAAAAACAGGGGGGTAGAAGGATGCTTGGTTTCCATGATGACAATACTAGAGTGAAGAAGATGGATGCACTTGAGAATTTATTTTAAAATAGAAGGTTGTTTACAATTTAGATAAAATCATTTCCAACACTCAAAATAATTTCTCACTGGTAAAGTGAAATGTAGAATAAAACCTCTAACCCCTTCTTTTCTCCAGCTGCATAGTAAAATAGAATACACTGGTATTAAACTACATCTCATTTACTTCTTTGCCTCTGCTATTGACATGTCAAGTTGTTTTTTTTTTTCTTGAAACTGTGCTAAAATACACTTGGGTTTGCCAAGTCTTTAAAATGGCTCACTGTTTTCTTGCCAGAAAACAAGAAACTAGCAATTTTTTAAATGGGGTAATAATTTATGCTGTAATGACCTACACCTACCTCATTTTGGATAATATAGTGTTGTTTCATTTAAATGCTTTAATGTATTCAAACTTAATTTATTACTAGTAAAATCTACTCAGTTGGCACTCTGAAGACTGAACTCCTTTGTAACTATGTAACCAGTATAGCAAGGGTATAATTTGTTAATATTAAATGCTCTCCTCGATTACACAGCATATTTATCTATTTCATGTGTTTGATGGACTAGAAATCTCCAACTTTAGAACTGGTATTATTTTGTTTTTCAACTTTCATGTTATTAGTCACAGAGTATTAATAACAATGAGAATTTTGTTCTAGCCAGCATTGTGTATGTATATGAATACCAGGGAAAAATAATATCAAGTGGTAAGATAACTTACCCTCTCATTTTATATACCTCAGTCCAGATTATATATAAAGTGGAATGGGCTAAGTAGAAGTAAAAACCCAAAGAAACTTTTAAGTTGCTGAAAATAATTTTAAGTGTATTTCTCTATCTTACAATATATCCTCTGCAAACAAAAAACTGTAAGAAGAAGTGCAACATAAAAAAGTCAAAAAACTCCACACACACACACACACACACACACACACACATATATACACACTCATATATATATATACACTCATATATAGATACACACACATATATATATACACAAACACAAATATGCACACATATGTAACATATATAGAGATTTATTTTAAAATATACTTTAACATGATTTGATAACAAAGAATGTCCAAAATACAAAATAACCATAAATACAAAAGGAAAAACCTCAAGTCCCAGGGAACAATTTCCCACATGACTACACCTCTGCAAACAGTGGTGGCAAGCAAAGGCAGGCCAAGGAAAGCTGTAGGGAAAAGAGAAGGTAGAAAGGCACTTTGAAATAACTGTGTAATTAGAGGGAAAACAGGAGAGTGGAACATTTAGAATCTTACCAAAGGAGACACCCAATCTCTTCCCCAACCTCCACAGATAAATGAATAAATGAATGAATAAATAAACAAATCCCGCTAAAAGGTTTTATCTATTTAAAGGGTTTTTTCTACTGACAAAAGAGGGTGCCATTGACTACAAATTCCATAAAACACTCAAAATAACCTAGATGAAATAAAGCGCAGTAAACATATACAGACAAAGTCAGAAAACAAAATTCAATATTCTTTAACTAATAACATTCTCCATCAGCCCCCCAAAAGGGGAAAATGTACAGCAAAAGATAACTGAAAGGTAATACACACAGCTGTAAGGGGACCAGTAAATGTGAATTATGAAATTGGCTGTAGATCTAAAGTTTTGTAATGAAAAATAACCTTTTCTCAGAGTTAAATTTATATTACCAAGCATTTGTTGTTGTTGTTAAGTGCCATCGAGTCAGTATGTGACTCATGGTGACTCTATGTACATCAGATGAAACACTATTGTTAGTGCTTCTTTGCTATTCATAGGGTTTTCAATGGCTGATTGTTTTTTGAGAGTGGGTTGCCAGGTCCTTCTCCCAACAAGCATTTATGAGTATGAAAAATAAGAAACTTTGGATTATAAATTTAAACACTAAAGCAGAAAGTGAGAAAAGAAATGAAAGGAGAGAGATTGAATTCAGTAAATAAGTGGAAGATATGAAAAAGAACAATCTCAGAGTAATAACAAATGTATCATGCCCAAGAGAGAATAAAACTATATAAAACTGAAATTTTGCCAAGAGCATAGATTTTAGGTGCTCATATCACATGTAAAAAAGGATAATAACAATGTGAGAAATGGCTATGTTAATCTGCTTAACTGTGGTAACTTGCACTACGTATATCTAAACCCCATTTGCACATCTTAAATACATAAAAGTTAAAATTTTTTTCCTAATAATAATTTAAAACAAACAGGATTAAAAACTGAGAATATGAAAATTAAAGATGCATAATATGTCAAAAAGAATATGTCAGAAATGGCAGATGAGCAAAGAAGGAATAATATTGTGGAGTCCCTAAAGTGGAGTCCCTAAAGACTAAAACAACACATTGGCACAAAATTACTATTTATAATTTCAATAGAAGAAAAAATAATCCAGAAATAGAAGAAGGCTTGAATCTATGTGTAGAAAAAGAGCCCACGATTCGTGGCTCTTTTTCTACATATAGCTGTGAAAAAAATGCTAATTACACCATTACACTCTAAAAATAAAGAAAAAATGTTGAGTGCTGTGAAAAAATCAAATAAACTGCAAGAAAAACAGTATATTAGCAGCAAAACTTTCAAAACCATGTTACAAAGCCTTTCTCTCATATCTGAGTGTTCTGTTTGTTTTTGAGAGTTTCTAAGAATACTTAAGCAGATAAGCTTAGTGACAAATGAATTTGAAGTATGAAATTGACCAAAGGTCTAAAATTTTCAGGTGAAAATTTTCGAAATGGAAGTGTAATGAATGACAAGGTTAAATAGCTTCCTTTCAGAAAGGTCAAAACACTAATAATGGAGACCATAAACCAAAGGACATGAAATTGGTATCAGCAAAGTTTGACTTGCTCCATTTTCTTCATTTTCCCCAGTCATCTGATGAGTCCATGGCTGCCACTGTGCAGTAACTGTCCCTGGGGGTCTTTTCTTTTCTTTTCTTTTCTTTTTCTTTTTTTTTCTTTTCTTTTTTTTTCTTTTTTTCTTTTATTTTTGTTTTTGTTTTTGTGGTACTAGGGGGTTGAACCTAGGGCCTTGTGCATATTTTGCATGTGTTCTAGCACTGAGCTGCACCCCCAGCCCTGTTTTTATTTTTTATCATGAGTCAGGGTCTCGCTAAATTACACAGGATGCCTCCAACCTGGAACTTTTGATTCTCCTCAGTTGCTGGGATTTCAGGTATGTACCACCATGCCTGGCCCTCAAGTTCTTAAGCCTCACTGAGTCATTTCTTCAACAGTTTTTTATTATTTCATATCCAGGACAGAGGAACCAGACCATAGTAACTATTATGGACTGAAAATAGTATCTAATGGTTAAAATAAATACATAAAGGAAAGAACTTTAGAGTTGTTTCAGGTTCATTTTAGGTAACAAGTATTTATATAATGATCTCTTAATTAAATTTTCCTTTTGTAGTCATTATCTGAGTCAAAGAAGCATCTCTAGGTCTCTGAATTGTAGACTGGGGGCTGACAAGGAATTTGCTTTAGCAATTGAAAGGAAATTGTTTCACTAAACTGTGGAGGATTATTTTTGAAATTTTTCAAGAACTCTTCCATTTGAAAAGTATAATTAATTTTCTTATCTGAGGGTAATAAAATTTCCCCCCCAAGAAGGCAACAAATATAGATTCTCTTCTGGTATATGATAATTATTATTGAAATGTTCTTTTAGATATAGACCTCTAACACTTCTTATTCTGAATTCATTCTTAAATTCCTTTTCCTCAAGAAACTTTCTCAGATGATTGAGAACATTAATTCTAAAAGGAAATTCCCAAATATATTATATTTAATTATAAATTTTTACCAAAGAAGGACAATTTTATGTACTCTTCCTTCCTTCTCTACACTCTTCCTCTCTTCTTTTCCTGCTTCTTTTCCTCCTTGCTTTTTGCCTTCTTTCCTGAGAAAATCAGTTCAAGGTATATCTGGTAGGACTGAGAGCCAATGCAGGTTGTTGACTTCGTAGCAAGCTGAGACATGTTGTTGTTGCTGTTAACTGTTCTCCAGTCAGATCCAACTCATAGCAACCCTATGTACAACAGAATAAAACACTCTCTGACACTGTCCTGGGCACATGATCTTTTTATGCTTAAGCCTATTGTTGCAGCCACTGTGTCAATCCATCTATTTGAGGGTCTTCCTTTCTTCTCTGATCTGCCACTCTCCCAAACATTATGTCCTTCTCCAGGGATTGGTCCAAAATGCATAAGAAGCAGTATAGTCATCCATGCTTCCAAGGAGAACTCTGGTTACACTCTGCGACAGATCCGTTGGTTCTTTTAGCAGCCCATGGTATATTCAATATTTGTCTCTACCACCATAATTCAAAAGCATCAATTCTTCTCCTGTCTTCCTTATTCATTGTACAGCTTTCACAAGCATATGATGTGACTGAAAATACCTTAACATGAGGACATGTATCCACACAGAAATGGCCCTCTTAGGTCTGCTGAGTATAGAGTGTTAAAGTCCAAGTGAGTAAAGAGAACATCTGCTTGATACAGCAGACATCCAGCCAATCACATGGGAGCAAAAAAGGGTTTAAGCACCCAAGATAGGTAGCAAAGGGTCTGATAGATTATTTATATACACAGCAGATTTACCAAGTAAAGCATACTGTAAATAATTAGAATCAGCAATTTTTTTGAACTTAAGGTCCAAAAGACCTACACAGTGGTCCTCCCACCTGCAAGACTGCTCAGAAAATTTTGCATTATAATGGTGTCCATATGTTACTGTTTAAGATAAGAATATGTAAAGGAAAAAACAAGAATGATCCCTGCTGATTAGAATTGGAAGTACTGTGAATTCATCTGATTCCAAGGTACCTAACAACAGTGTGAATTCATGTTTCTCAGCATTACAGATTAAAAAATAATTTTGAAAACCGTGAATTTATGTCAACATCTCAGGTATATGTATATAAGAGTGTATGTGTGTGTACATCTCCATCAATATAAAACATATGTACAGACAGGCATGGTGGTGCACACCATCAATCCCAGCACCCCAGAGTCAGAAGGAAGTGCCCCGACTTTTTTCAACAGGGACCTAGAGTGGGGGCGGATGAATGGGAGAGACAAGAGACACGAAGAACGAGAGCAAGACAGGCTGTGTGATCAAGCTCCAAAGTCTTTAATTTTTTGCTGTAGCTTATATACACATGGGAGGGGGAGGTACCAAGATGTTGCAAAGGTCAGGGACTTTCCAGAAGTCTTCAGTTCTTCCTGTGACTCAACATCCACTATCAGGTGGTAATCTCAGCTCAAAGGTCACAATGTCCTGTGACTCAACATCCGCTATTTTCACCACATCCTGCACTTTTCCATCAGGGTATCTTGTAAAAAGTTACTTAGGGTCTTGGCTCCCGGCAGGGAAGAGGACTTTGAGTTGGAAACCAGCTTGTGCAATCTAGCAAGACCCTGTATCAAGAATAAATAAAATCAAAACAAAAGAAAAAATCCAAACATATATACATACATGTATGTCATAACTGTTCCAACGAGGACCTGGGAGTAGCCATAGCCTCATGTTACCAGCCTCCTAGCAATCAGTCTTTACTCGTCAGCACTATTCTTGAAGGAACCAAGTCTCCTTTAAAATAGTTGATTCTAAGAATAGTGCATGAAAAGAACAGGATGATTCTGGAATAGCTTGTCTTCATAGAAAGCATGAAAGTACTTAAAGAATGAGTGGTATGTGTAAAGAATCCAGAAGTCACCTTGAAAAAGCTCCTATAAGTCAAATGCAGGATAAATTTAGCAGTAAAAAAAAGTGACGTTAATAAGGAATCATAACTCAATCGATGACAGGAATTTATGAGTCCATATTCATATAAATAAGTAAATACATATATAAACTGATAGAAATACTATTTCTTTAGATTATTCTGCCTTCCTTTTCCTCTCTTGCACAGTCTGGTCAACTACAAAATGTGGAAGGATATTCAAATAAAAAAATCTCCATTTCATCTTGGATAAAAATATTATTGGATGAAAGATAGACAATGAACTTGAATATGGTTTCTATATCCTCCCCACAAGTACATTAAAGTGGAGAGACCTGACAAATACCTTCTTATACAAGTGATAAAGTTGACATCACCATTTATAGAGTTAACCCCTTAACATCCAGCATCCTATTTATAGGACAGTAATGAAATCACTGATTATTATTTTTTGGAACTTATATCAGACTCATGCACATTCACATATCATCACACTATATCTCAGCCTTAAGATGTGATATAAATTCTGAGAAAAAATAATTGGTAAACTCATTGTTTTTGTTTGGTGCCAATGAGTAGAGTCTGACTCATAGCAACCCTCATAGAGATTTTTCAGTGGCTGATTGTTTCAGAATTGCTTCAGGAGTGGACTGCCAAGTCCTTCTTCCATTTTTGCAGTGCTGGGGATTGAACCTGAGTCATCAGGGGGTGCCGAGCAGCACTGTACCAACCCAGCTAAACCCCAGCCCTTGGTAAATTCATTACTTTCCTATAGGTAGGGCACTGGGCATTAACCGGTAAAACTAGGTACTACCTGATAGTGTATGGTGTGAGGGACATAGCATCATCTGAGTGAAACTGCTACCAAAAATGTATAATCTGAATCTAATCATGAGACACAGTAGATAAGCCTAAATAGAGAATGATTCTGAAAAATAACTGACCTATAATCTCATGGGGCTGGGATTTAGCTCAGTTGATAGAGCGCCGCTCTGCAGTCTCTGAGGTCCTGAGTTCGATTCCTAGCACCACAAAAATGGGAGATGGATGTGGCAATCCACTCCGCAGGCAATCCCAAAACAATCAGCCACTGAAAATCCTATAAGGGTCGCTTAGAGTTGGACATGACTGAACAGCACCTAACAACAACAACAATCTTCTCATGTAGAAATCATGATCTCCAAGGAGAAACTGAGAAATTGTTCCAGGCTGAAAAGGACTGAAAAAACCATGGCAACTAAATAGGACAAGTGATTGGAGGCAAGTGAATTTCAGGATATTATTGGCAAAACTAGAATGTGCTGTGTAGACTGGAGGTAGTAATATGTCAGTATCGGTTATATTGTGGTCATGAAACAGAAATTATGTGGTAAACTCTTAGAAATATTGGGGCATTATACTGGTAACATACTCTCATGTTATTCAAGAAATAAAGTAGTTTGGGGGTAAATTTGCAATTTTTACAAATTTAAAATTATTTCAAAAGAAAATGAAAGAAAATCACACAAAACTATACTTAAGAAGCAAGTCAATTTCTGAAACCTATTAAAGGAAAAGGTTATTTAAATAGCTGAAAAATCATTTAAGAAAAAAGCTAAATTTTCAACTAAATGTGAAGGTAGAGAGGTTCTTCACAAAGACTTTTT
>VMDO01042697.1:0-10377 GCA_007922755.1 Pedetes capensis | reverse complement strand
AGGTATAAAGGTTTTTTTCAGCAACCTTGAAAGGCATCATCTGGCATTTTAATTTGGGAAAGGACAATAATAAATTCATGGCAACCCACATGACAGTGGTTACTATACAATGATTAGTCTTAATTAACTTCAATGAAGAACTCATGTCCATCTGCACTCTGAAAAAGCTTCCAAGTCTATTTCTCACCATCTGTATTTCACAATTTATGCAAATCATACAATTTGCTCCTAATGTTCTATCCTCAATTATTGTAAGATTGTCTATACTACAATAATAATAAAATTTGTGTTATTTTATGGAAAGTATTACTGGGAAGTTTTGAAAACAACTTCAATCTTAATGTTTCCCATTTGCTCTGAGATAAATTCTAATGCTTGAAAATATTACACAATCTTAGTCAAGCCATCTTTTTCGGTCGTACCATATTCAAAGATTATTTCAAACACTTGATATTTAATATATAACCTATACAATGTTGTTTTTTGAAAGTTTCTTTAAATATAAAACATTCTTACCTTACTAAAACAGAAAGTATTCAAATAAAATTCTCCTTCACTCTTGTGAGCATAGCTTAAGAATACTATGTATAAAAGCAAAAACATTTCACAAAGAGCACATTGATGCATACCTAGTATGGTACTCACAGAGTAGAAAGTCAGAAAAAGACATTTAGCAGCAAGCCAGAAAGACAATTCTAAGACATCCACAACAACATCAGCAGAACAGCACACTTTTATAGAGGGAGATTAATAACAAAAAAATCAAGTAAGTTGCAACTGTCACAACTATATTTTGATTTATTGTGGCAAGAAAAAAAAGTACCAGGCTAATACATTAAGTTCTTTCTTACAGTTTCTTTACTTACTACCACAGCTTTCTCTTTTTAGAATTTTCACACCAGTCAACTAGAAAACAAGTAAGATCTTAACCGGTAAGGCACAGGAATTAAATGCAAGTATTTTTCTATTTTGAAATTTAATGTAACTTCTTGGAGATATGACCAAAAGAGCTCATAAATTTCAACTATCCTCATAATCCAAACTCAACTGCAAAGCACACCCCACAGACCTATTTGTTGTTTTGTTTTTGTTACGTGCCATCAAGTTGGGTCTGACTCATAGTGACCCTCATAGGGTTTTCAATGGTTGACGGGGAGATTTCTTTGGGAGTGGGCTGCCATGTCATTCTCCCATTTTCATGGTGCTGGGGATCGAACTCAAGGCCTCAGAAAATGTACAGCAGCACCCCACCAAATGAACCACCCACCAATAAATCCCAGCCCACAGACTGATTATGTGATGGAAATAAGGTGTTACATTTAATGGCAAGAAGAAAAACGTTGGCTTCCTTGCAGAAAAAAATAACCAGAAAAGATCTTTAGGTGTACTCAGTATCAGTGAATATGCCTCAAGTAAATATGTGGGCATATTTATATACACATTACATTCACACAGCTGAAAAACAATTATTATAAACCATGTTTATTTGTGCAAATTTTTTCACACCTTGTTTAACATTGCTGCACAGATGTTTTCAGGAAACAGAAACTACAATTAGAATGAGTGTTGAGGATTAGGCTTTGTTAACAAGATTTAGAATAGCACACTCTTCTGTCCAAGACTTTAACTGCAAATCAGTTAGCACTGAAATGAAATAAGGAGATGAGACTAATTTTTGGCAGTCTTCATCCTATCTAGATATATTAAGTTTCCTTTTCTTACATGTAATTCCTAATTAGCAAAATGTAATTTTAAAAAGCAAATCAAGTCAAAGATTAATTTCAGTAGATGGAAACCATGTGTAACATTCTTTCAAGAAAGTCAATCAGTTTTCAAATCATTCATAATAGGTACTCATAAAGTTAAAAAATTATTTTCTCATGTGTAGAAAAGCAGGAAGTTTACACAGAAGAGAATAGATAAGGCAGAGATTCTTGATACCAGGCCAGGGTCAATCCTGCTGTGTGATAGAGAACACTTGAAGAATACGCTAAAGCATTGCAGTTGATAGTTCTGCCATCTTTGGCTAAGTCTGACTCAGTTTAGGCTTAATCTCAGTGGTAGACATTATCATGGTAGATTATGCAAGATAATGTATGGAACAATCCTTCACAATATTGAATTGTCCTATATCCTGAGTGATTTTTTTCATTTGAAAGAATTTATTATTAATACTTCCAGAGAGGGAAGCCAACGCTATTTTCATATATAAGACATTGCTTATTTTTTGATATTACCAAATTAAAAAATATGTTAAAATAATTTTTTATTTAAGTATAGTTTAAGATCTCCAGAGAAGCTATAAAATAGTATCGACAATTCCTGTGTACCCCTCACCCATATTCTGTTATTAGCATCTCATATTCCTGTGGTACATTTGTTGTAACTGAGGAGTCAACAAAGGTATACTGTTATTAAACTAAACTCCACACTTTATTGAAATTTCATTAGTTTTTTCCTAATGTATTTTTTCTGTTCCAGGATACTGTCCCAGATACCATAATAACAATTAATCATCATGTCTCCTTATATTCTTCTGGACAATTTTGAGAGTATTGATCAGGTACTCTTTAAAATTTTCTTAAATTTGTTTATTTTCTGTTTTTTTTTTTTCATAGTAAGAATGAGATTGTGGATTTGAGGGCAGAGACCACAGAATGCCATCTTTATTGCATCATATCAAGAGTATGTGCTATAAAAAATCACTTATTACCGATGATAACTTTGATCATCTGACCAATGTAGAATTGCAAGATTTCTGTAAAGTTACATTCTTCTTTTTTATACTCTCCTCTTTGTCAGCAAGTCACTAAGCACAACCATAATCAAGGAGTGGGAACTTACAGGTCACCTCTTCGTTAGGGAGGAGTATCAACAAATTTATTTGGAATTCTCTGTATGAGAATCTTTCTTCTCCATTTCTTTATCCAGTCATTTATTTACAACAGTATGGACTCATGGGTATTTCTTTCATACACTGGGTTATAATTCAATTCTTTATTTTATTTCTCAAATTGTTCTAAACTTTTCTACTGGGAGTCTTTGATATTGGCTCCCAAGTCTTTGATATGCCATCAGAGTTGTTTTTGAGCACTGCCTTACTTTCTAGCACTGAAGGATATTCTAGGCTCATTTTATACACTCCCTGTCCCATCCCTAGAATATTCCATGTCTTCAAAAAATTGTGTTTCCCAAATTCCTTTTAAATGCTCAACAGGAATTACTAGGATGAAATATCAAATGTATCTGGCCTTTACTACTATTCCTAATATTTGTTTTTATTCCATCATCTACCAATTCAGCTGCTCTTGCATTTTCTTGTATATATTACATGGAATGTTTTCTGATCTTAATGTTTATCTTAAATCTGGATATGTTCATTATAAGTAGGCAAAATATCAATTATTTTCTTTTTTATAGCCATTCTGAGTATTTATATACAGAAATCCATCTTATTTTACTATAAATTACTTTCCTCTTATTGTAATATTTTTTTGAGATGAAGTCTTGCTATGTTGCCCAGGATGGTCTCAAACTGCTGGGCTCAAGTGATCCTTCTGCTTTAGCCTTCTGAGTAGGTGAGAATACAGAAGTGTACCACTGTATCCAACTTCCATGATACCAAATTTTTAAAAACTATGTGAGTAGATATGTTACATTATCCATGATTTTTATTTCAGGAGATACTATGTAATGTCTCTTATGTAAAAGCACTGTTAGGTCTAAAAATACTGATGTATGGAAAAAAAAGAATGAGGCAGACTACATTGTCTCTGCCTATTTGGATTCTAACTGAAGAAAAAAATCTGGAAGCATTTATGACATATGTGAAAGTAGAATTTTGAACAACTATATATTGATGATATTAAGGAATAAATTTTGGCATGACAATAGTGCTATAATTCCCCAGCTATTATTCTGCTCCATTTGCTTTATATGTGTGTATGTTGGTTTTCAAGATAACTATAAGACTTGTCTGGCAAAGTAGCCAGATTTGAAAAATAAATTTCAAACTTAAGAAACCAATGCCTTTAAACATTAAATCATAAACATCTTAAAATTAACTTAGATGAGATTCACAATATTACCACATTTCAATTTCTCCTACCAGACTGCTTTTAAATACAGAATGTCAACAATTATTTAAAAGAAAGTGATGAAATTCTCAAAACATCTCCAGATAAAATTAATTTTAATTCAAAAGGATTTTAAAAGATAATGAACAGTGTAGGAGAAAAAAGTGCTTTACATAATCAAATGGACAAAACTAAGGCAATTTCAGAATATTGGTAATTACCAGAGTTCATAGATGTTATTTAATTAAAGTATCCATTGTCCTAACTATTGTGATAGGTTTTATAAAAATTCAGAAACTTCAAACTATTCTCTCTACAGTAACAATTTAAGTTATTCTTACGTACTTTAAAACTTCTAGTCTAAAGTAGACTCATGTCAATTCTATTAAAGGAGAACCAGGAGAAATAATAGAAAACATCATCTCTGCACTTTTACTCTGAACAAATTCTACTTTGGGCTCAAATATGTGATAGAGATTGAGAGAGGGGGAGAGAGAGAGAGAGAGAGAGTATTGTTGTTGTTGTTAGGTGTCATTGAGTTGAAACTGACTCAGAGTGATCCTAAGTACAGCAGAAATAAACACTACCCAACACTGTGCCCTGCACATGATCTTTTTATGTTTGAGCCTATTGTTGCAATCACTATGTTTCTTCTCATTTTATGTCATGCCACATTAGCAAAAGGAGGTCCCAGAGGCTTTACTCCATTCCTGTCATTTAGGTTGACTCTACTATGGGGAAGCAACTCTTCCCCATTCGTTTCTTGAATGCCTTCCAGCCTGGGGGGCTCATTTTCTGGCACTATACTTGACAGTGCTCCTACATTATTCACAGGGTTTTCCATGGCTAATTGCTTTGGGAGTGGGTTGCCACATCCTTTTCCCTAGTCTGTCTTAGTCTGGAAGCTCAGCTGAAACCTGTCCACCATGGTGGCACTGCTGGTATCTGAAATATCAGTGGCATAGCTTTCAGCATCACAGCAACACACAAGTCCCTATAGCAGGACAAACCAACAGACATGTGAGGGGGTATATATAGATAAATATAGATATACATATATAGATATATATATTAGAATATGTTTAAATATATATACAAAACCAGATGCATCACTTTAAAGTATAGTGTAAATGGAATCCTACCTTTCACTACCATTTTACAAGTAACCAATTAATCAAACATCACTAGCTCAACTTGATCATTGCATATTTTGCATTTTTTATTACAATTAAATTTTCTCTAGCACTTAAGTTGCTTTTGTGATTTACTCTATTATCATATCACATCACAATTTGGTATATGCTAATGGTTTTCAAACAAAACAATTTTAGGAGACCAATTAAAATTTGGTAGATATGTAAAGGTCTCAGAGCTATAGGAATGCACTGAACAGTATGCAAAGAAACACTGATGAAATGAAGATACTAACTCTAACTAAAACAAGGGCCATTATTTCTAATAAAATATGAAGCATTTACAGACATTAATTATCGTGTACCATGTACTTTAATTAGCAATTATTTGACAACAAAATATCTTCTCAGCAGTAATTTGGTAGTATTCCCAGGATTCCTCTCATGTACATCTACCTCTGGTAGAAAGGCACAATGGAAATATCATATATTATGGAACCAGTTAGAATTCAAGAATATAAGACCAGGAATCTTGGCACACACCTGTAATCCCAGTGACTCAGGAGGCTGAGGCAGAAGGATCACCAAGTTTGAGGCTAGAGGTAGCCTACACAACTTAGCAACACTCTGTCTCAAAATTAAAAAATTATAAAGGCTGTACAGTTCAGGGGTACAGCATTTGCCTAGCCTATATGAGGCCCTGGGTTCAACCCCCTCAGACCAGCCCCAAAAAGTCAAGCATACAATAGAGAGACCTGCATACCCAGGTTTATCACGGTACTCCAAGTTACAGGATCAGTCTAGGAGCCCATCAACGGATGCATAGATTTAAAAAAAAATGTGTTATATATACACAGTGGGGGATGGGATATAGCTCAGTTGGTAGAGCACCGCTCTGTAGTGTCTGAGGTCTTGGGTTCAATTCCCAGAACCACAAAAATGGGAGAAGGACGTGGTAACCCACTCCCAAGACAATCCCAAAACAATCAGCCACTGAGAACCCTATGAGGGTTGCTATGAGTCAGACACAACTCGATGGCACCTAGCAACAACAACAACATACATAATGGGGTTTTACTCAGCCATAAAGAAGAACGAACTATGTCATCTGCAGGAAAGTAGATGGAAGATTATCATGTTAAGTGAAATAAGCCTGGCACAAAAAGACAAATATTGAATATTTTCTCTCTTATGTAGAATCTGGAGCTTTTAAAAAAGGCATGAAAGTGGGAGGAGCATTTGGAAAAAGGAAGGGAATTAGCAAGTTGGGGGAGGGGAGATGGGAAACGATAATAGGGGGATGAATATGATCAAATTATGTTATATACAGGTGTGAAAATATCATAATGAAACCCATTATTTTACACAATTAATATACTAGTAAAATAACAAATAGTATACTTAAACTCTGCTCAATAAACATTTGGATGTATAGGACAATTCACTCAACACTTCTCAGAAAAAATCTCTATAAGTAAAACTTTCTTCATCTGTTGTTGCTGTTGTTAGGTGCCATTGAGTCAGGTCCAACTCACAGTGACCATACGTACAACAGAATGAAATACTACTTGACAATGTACCATGCCCAGCACTGTGTAAGTTCTTCTCTGCCATTCATAGGGTTTTCTATGGCTGATTGTTTTGGGAGTGGGTTTCTAGGTCATTCTCCCTAGCCTACAGTACACAGTATTCCCAAGAGGTCTCTCATCCAAGTACTAATCAGGTCTGACTCTGCTTAGCTTCTGAGATTTGACAATATCAGATGCCAGGATGGTATGATTGTAGACTTCCTCATCTGTACAATATGGATAATCCCAATCTTTCAGGCCTTGGATAACATTTAGAGATAATGTAGAGAAAACACCTAGCACAGTACATGGTAGATAGAAAGCACTTAATAATCTGCAACAATGGATGTAAACATAAATAAGATCGTGTGCCTGGCACAGGATCAGGAAGTGTTTTGATCTGCTATACATAGGGTCACTATGAGTCGGACTCAACTCGACAGCACCTAACAACATTGTTATTTCAGCCTTTAAAGATCATCCACAGAAGGCAACCTCTTAATTAAAAGTAAATCTGAAATTTGAACCATGTACTTACTTACATACCAGGCATAGTTTTAAGTATATCATAAGAGAAAGGAAGAAGCACCTTTTAATTTGGTAATTCTAGGTAATATTGTCACCCACATTTTATACAAATGAGAAAACTTGGGCCAGTTACTTATACTCTCCCTAAGATCACACAGCTAGGAAGTGATGGAGCCAGGTTATATACTCAAGCATCATATTCCAAAGTGCTAACTATATGATATTATATATGTTACCAATTTTATAAAAGGTAGAAAAATTCAAGACACTAAAAAGAAGTAAAATCCAAAGATAATTATATACATAACTGAACTGGGTCCCTCATCCACTAAACTATAAATCCAATTGACCAGGGGAAAAATATAGTTGATGTTAAATCCAGTGTCATCACTGAACAGCTGCATAATCTGTGTAGATCTGATTAATTCCTGTTCTTTACCTATAAGAAGGTATTGATGTGTTTTTTATCTCACTCTTAAGGATTGCTAAAAATAATAAATGTGAAGTGTATGAGGACTTCCTTGTTTGGGTAAATGAGAGGGAGAATCAAGTTGTACTATCCAATGCTTGCAAAACTACAAACAAAAGATTAAAACTTATGATCCCAAGTATGCAAAAATTCTAACTAAAAGTACAAGCCATTTTTAACTATGATATTTTCAGTATGAAAATGACTCCTAACATATTCAGTACTTGAAAACACTCCTATCATGGTTGAAACAATTCCTTTCCAATCTTGTATGCACTATTAGACTGTTCAGCAAACCTTTCTTTCACATATCAAGAGTAATTGTCAGTAAGAATCCAGTGAAATCATCACAAATTCCAAATAAATAGAATGTCAATTAGCAAGTTTTTACCATAAATAAACTCAAAGCATTACTTTTAGGGACAGACTGGAAAGAAAAATGATCCCAAACATCCCATAGAACCAAATATAGGCTAGGCAAAATAATCCCAAACATTCCATAGAACCAATTTCTCTCTGCATGTGGCATTTCAACAACAAACTGAAAGCCTCTGGTCTGATAACTAGAAGGCAAGGGATTATGTATCTGGATAAAGAAGGCTTATACTACTCATTTTAAGCAACACTGGTACCAACAGCAACCAAAGCTCATCCTGGCACCAAGATGGAAGGAAACGGGAAAGAAACACCTAATGCTGCCATAACACTTTGGCTCTATGCCATATAGAATTTGGTTTCCACAAAGGCTCTGCCAGGCTAACAGTAAAATTAGCAACTGGGCTACTATATATCTCTTTTGAGCAATATTAGCAAAAATTGTGTATTTATATATATATACACATATTTAATACCTCAGTGGCCTGTTTTGAAGGTCAAAATACAAATGAATTACCCAAAATTAAAACATGAACTTTCTGCTCTGGAAGGAAAAAAGTCCCAAGTCCCTAGAACTACTAAACTTTTTGGAAAAAAAATGAAGGACAAGAAATAAACTCCAATATACACACAAAAAATGCCAAAGTTATAAGGGATATTCAGCTAACATTGCCAAAGTTTATTATTCAGCAGAATTGTTTAAGGCTGCCACAATGGGCTTAAACATAAAAAAGATCATGTGCATGACACAGTGTCAGGGAGTGTTTTGTTCTGCATCCTTATCAGTTGGACCTCACTCCATGGCACCTAACAACAACAAAGTATTTTAAAGGTTTGATTAATAAATTAAATTGTAAGTATTACCAACACCTTGTGAAAAAATAGACTCTTTCATAATCTTTGGTAATCAAGTTGGAAAAAGTAAAACCCAGGATCTAAGTCAGGTTTCCATTTATTTGTTGTAAGTATTACTTGAGAAAATGTGTTGCAAGCCTGATTTAAAATAACAGATATATCTGAAACAAAAGAAAAAGTTCAAGCAAACAACAACAAAAAAGGATATGGGCAACATTTTAATAGGCAACTAACATAATATTTTCTTCTTATCTACTATCGTACCTGAAGATTATCCAACCTACTGAACAAGACTAATTCCCAAGAACATTAACATCAAGTAAATATGTAACAACCATCTGTGATATTTGACATCAGTTATAGATCAATGTTTTCATCATATGTTAATGTCAGTGTAAGTTTTGGTTTCCTAATAAATCTTGGTTTTAAAAACAATTTCATGTTGTGCCAAAATACTCTACACAGAAAACTAAATTATTGTATATTAATATAATTTAAAATTTAATGAATTTATGTAAATACTGACAAACCCTTTCTTGAAACTGCAAGAGTAAGATAATGAAAACTTGTGTTAGAATTAATTTTTGCAATTTAAATGGAAATCAAATAAGAAATTAAATACACCTTTAAAGTTTATAAGTCAAGTGAGGGTACAATTGTAATCTGTAGTTTCATAATACTAGCTAAACATTTAAGCCTGAGGTATTTTATTAAGAGTTAAAAAAAAACAGCATGCCTATGTTAAGGTCTTAAAATTTTCACTTATTATGATTTATACATTAGCAATTCTAAACTGAGAGGAGGCACACTGTATTATAAAACTGTAATTTGTCTACTAGTGATTATTTGATAGCAGGTACTTCACAAAAAAATACACATGGGGCATGGGTATTCAGCAAGATATGCTTCACAATATGTGCAGCCATATCACCCTGGAATCTGATCTTGTCAGATCTTGGAAGCTAAGCAGAGTCAGGCCTGGTAAGTACTTGGATAGGAGACCATCTGGGAAAAACAGGAGCTATAGGCTTGGGAGAAGGACCTGACAACCTACTCCAGAAATCATCAGTCATAGAAAACCCTATGAACAGCAGAGAAGCACTGACAATCGTACCAGGCATGGCATGTGTCAGGTAGTGTTTCATTCTGTTCTACATAGGGTCACTATAAGTCAGACCCAAGTCAAGGGTACCTAACAATAACAATGCTTTACAATAACTATTCTACATATGTTAGCAATTACTCTCCATAAAGTAGTCAAAATAAACATATATAGTTTAGAAAAATAAAAGTTCTTATTTTTCAATGACAGAAGGAGGGATGGAAAATTAGACATGAAAATATTGATTTAAGATGTATCTTTAACCCTTAAC
>VMDO01042696.1:0-10374 GCA_007922755.1 Pedetes capensis | reverse complement strand
TTATTTTAAGTGAACGAACACAAGCTCAGAAAGAGAAACAACACATGTTCTCACTCATGAGAGAGCTGACACAAAGTTACAAGAAGGAAAAATCCTACCCAAAGGTCAGATCACATTAAAAGGGGGGGAGGGAAGATAAGAATGAGGTCAATATAAATGGACTAGAAATCGCATGTAATTGTTCTAACAAGATAGAAACAAAGACCACTACAGGAAAAGTTTCTATCTTAAACAGAAATGGAACCCAAGGACATATAGAAAAATACTATATAGTAAACGATAGAAGACTTGGATGGGAAACTTAGATAGGAAGGGGGGGAGGGGGGAAACATAGAGGAGGGGAAGGGATAACCTGTATGAATAATGCTTATCAAATTGCATATATGAAAATTGTCACAAGGAAAAGCATGTCAAAATGAATCACATTATGATGTACATTAAAAATTTCTAATAAAAAAAAAAAGCCATGTTTTGATTGCTGCTGCAGCGCATTATGAACTCCTGAAGGTGCAGCTCCAGCCATGGCTGTTTCAAACAGTTGGCAGTTTGCACTGAACATTTTGCTATCACAATCCTTAGTGAGTTCTAGATGATCCTGTTACCAACTCAGGTCAGAAGGGGAGCATTTCTGCTGGTGGGCCAGCAGAGGAACTGTTGTGATTGGTGCAAAAGCAGCTATGCAATGATTGGTGCAAAAGGAACTATGCAATGATTGGTGCAAACACAAGCCTTCATTTGCATGAGAGGTTTGCTATGATTGGTGCAAACACCCATTCTCTTGTTATATAAGCAGGCTTACTTAGTAAGCTGACCAGGAAATACTCTCCTGTGCTGCTGACTGTTGTTGCAACTTAAGAGTCAGTAAAAGGCTTCTCTCAAGTGTTTTCTTTTTCTACCTTTAGTAGTATGAGCTGAGCTGGTAACACAAAGAAAGAAACAGCAGCAACAGCAGAACAGCTGTGCCAGCAGCAGTGAGGGACAGTGGAGACAGTGGAACAGCAGTGACAGAGACAGCAGAGCAGCCAGAACACCAGGCTGCAGAAGCAGCAAAGCAGCTGGCTGCTTGACAGCTGAAGAAGAGGTGAGGCTGCAGCACCAGTGATTGGCAGCAGCAGAAGCAGCAGCAGCAGCAGCAGGAGAAGAAGGGCAGCAATAGCTGCCTCCTGAAGGGTAGTAACAGTGAAAACAGTTAGAGCAGTAAGAGGGAGCCCAACAGTTTGAGGGAGCAACAAAGGCAGGAAGAAGAGAGATGACGGAGGAGAGAAGGCTGTAAAGAACCAAAGAAGAGAAACTACAGGCTCTGGCTGCTGGAAGAGTTCCAGAGAGTTGTCAAGTCTCCAGGACCAAGGGTCTCAGATACCCCAGGCCCAGGAGCTGTGGCACTGGCCATTGTCTAGGACAGAGGAATCCAAATACTTAGTCAAGCCTGGAAGCAGCAAGTGTAGCTGCTGTCAAAGGCCGAGGAATCATGATACCTAGTCCCCTGGAAGCTGCGTGCCAGTTGCTATCAAAGGCAACTGGAATCCCAACTTCTTCAGCCTACATAAGAGCTGTAGCGCTGATGGACTTAGGAGTCTTGGCCTTCTGGACTTACATAGGAGCTGTGACCCTTAAAGTGCTGAGGAATCTTGAAATTCTTTGCCCCCATAAGGGCTATAACAAGAGAAGGCACCGCTTGCTGCTGTTCTTCTCACTAGTCCGCTGTCACTGCTCATTACCTTCAAACACTCATAGATATAGATGCTGCCAAAGACCAGCACCTGAAGGGCTTCTACTGCCTACTCATGGTTTCTGTCCAGGTGGAGCAAGAGTTTCCCAGGCAGCTAATTGGTAACATTATGGCTCTGATTGGAAGAACAAGAATCCCCACAAAAGGCATAGGACAGTACTAGAACAATAATCCCCCCAAAAGGCTTGCCCTATGTGGGCAAGCCATGATTCTGAATTGCATATCATTCAGAGAACAAATGAATCCTCTGAACCTCAAACTAGTAGGATGGGATTTAGATAAGCGCACTCTCTGGAGCCTTGCTCTGATGTGATTCACTTTGCAGCAGGATTTAGAAATAAGACTTGCCACCTCAAGTACTGGAGATCTCAGAATGGTTGAACCTTGCTTCCTTTTTACTATTGTTGAGCAGCAAACTAACCCAAACTTGGTGTAAAATGATGAGAATTTTTTGGGAGACTGAGGGAGGAGGATTGCAAGTTCAAGGCCAACTTGGACTGCAGAGTGAGACCTTGTCTAAGCAAAAAAACCACATAAATCAATAAGCAAACAAAACAAAACAAAAAAAGGAGAAGTTCTCTTAATGAAGAGATGACATTTTCATAGAGGAGGGCTTCAATATTGTCAGTGTGTTAGCTTTCCACAAGTTCGTCTTTAAATAAAATAGTCTAGTCAAAATCCCCAACAATGTATATATATATATTTTTTTTGATCTGGCTTTTTCTTGGTTTAGTTTCAGGGTTTTTTTTGGTAGTCTAATTCCAAAGTTTCTTAAATTAGTCAGTGAGTTTCTGTTATTTGCTACTAAAGAACCTTAACTCACATAATGGGTCAATTCATAATCCAGTCTTCTTTTCCACTTTGTCCTGTGGATTGGGATGGCATTTGCATATAAGCACCAGTAGCATGTGAGAAGTAAAAGGATGTGACTTTTCACTGTTCTACTAGACAAGGAGTGAACAACAGTTAAAAACTAAGGTTTCTATGGCCCCAGCTCAGTTTCATGGCGTCTGTCAGGTTGCTGTAAATGTAACTAAAAACCTTCAAAATGACTTCTTTTTCTAGTTTCCAGTTGTTTATCACTCATTCATACTTATTCTTCAATTAATTATTGAACATTAGCTGTAAGAGATATACTGTGGCTGGGTGCAGTGGCACATGCCTGTAATCCCCGCGGTTCTGGAGGCTGAGGCAGGAGGATCACAATTTTGATGCCAGAGGCAGCCTGTGTAACTTAGTGAGACCCTGTCTCAAGATAAAAAGTGAAAGATGGGCTAGGGGTGCAGCCCAGGGATAGATCATTTGCAAAGTATGTGCAAGGCCCTGAGTTCAACCCCCAAATACAGAAAAAAAAAAAAAAAAAAAAAAAAAGAAGAGAGAAAGAGTGTGCCCAAGAGTGCATGCGCACAAAGAAGGAGTGTGTGTGAGGGGGTACTGTGATAAGTGCTGGGAATGAAATGGAGCACATCAAAACAAAGACCTGGTATAGGTTGTCACAGAGTTCACATTCTAGGTAGGGAGACAGATGTAAATGGCATGCATTACTTCAAATACTTATGGTTTTGATTTATAGTGGAGATACTTAAAATCTACCCTCAGCAATTTTCAGGAATACATTATTATTAACTCTGTTGTATTAACTCTAATCACCATCTTATACAAGATATCTCTTGAACTTGTCAGAGGACTTGTCTGACTGACATCTTATTTCTTTTGACCCACATCTCCACCAGCTTTCCACTCCACTACTTAGTCCCTGGAAATAAAATAATACTCGATTAAGGTAACTGCTCTGATGGAGAGAAAATGGCTGCTGTTTAGCTGACGTGGTGTTTACAATCCCAGTGACGTGGACGCTTACAATCCCAGTGACTCAGGATGGTGGAGGCTAGAGGCAGCCTCCGCAATTTAGCAAGACCCTGTCTCAAAATAAAAAGTGAAAAATGGGCTCGGGGTGCAGCTCCAGGGTGGAGCATGTGCCTAGCATGCGCAAGGCCCTGGGTTCAACTCTTAGTATTTAAAAAAAAAATGCTATCTAATCTTCTTGGCTGCTGCCACAGATAAAGATGCTGAAAGGGTCCAGTAACCCTCTGTACTTTGCATTCTTAGGAAGATACAGAGCTGCTTTGCAAATGTTTATCTTCCATCAGGATCCACAATATTTGGAATGGGACTATTATGTGTTGGTTTCTGATGCTAGATATCACACCCAAGCTTGCCTTTCTCTCTCTATCATATTTCATATCTTCCTTTTATTATAGAACTAATTTCTCCCATTAAGTGACGAGTAAGAAAGTAATCTGAGCCGAAAGTGTGGAGAAGATAACTCAATCTTTGAGAGTACATTAGATTTAGAAGGAGGGATTCGGGAAATATGAGTTTAATAATTTTAATTGAAAATGGATTAAACATTTTAAAGTGTCTGTTCTGATTTATAAATAAATGCCGTTGTTATGTTGACTGAAATTTAAGGTATTTTACTGCTATTTTTTAAAATAGATAACTGCTTTTATATCCCAGCCCTGTCTTTGGCTCTCGCCTTGCCTTCCACTACTCTTTGCTATGAATTCTTGACAGATTGAACTTCCGATTTCTGCCAGAATATTAAAAATAAACTCTCTGTCTCTCTGTCTCTCTCTGTCTCTCTCTCTGTCTCTCTCTGTGTCTCTGTCTCTGTCTCTGTCTCTCTCTGTCTCTCTCTCTCTCTCTCTCTCTCTATATATATATATATATGTATATATATATTCCTTTGAGTTTCGTTCTTTGTTTAATAGCTCTCCTTTTGTTGTTATTTAGAAGTGGATTGTCATAGAAGTTTTGATTAATTTGCCAGTAATTTTTGAGAAACAAGTGCTATTACTTTTGTTTCCCCCCACCCGCCTTCTTTGCAGTACCGAGGGGTTGAACATAGGACCTCACACATAACTAAGTAAGTGCTCTATCGCTGAGCTGTACCTCTAATCCCTTTCTTTAAAATTTTGTTTGCTTGCTTTTGATTTTTTGAGACAAGGTCTAACTGTGTAGCCCAGGCTGTTCCAGAACTTGCTATGTAGACCAGAATGGCCTCAAAGTCATGGTGATCCTCCTGCCTTAGCCTCCCAAGTGTTCAGATTATAAGCATGCACCGCCATGCCTGGCTTGCTTTTTATTTTGAGACAAGATCTCTCTGAGCTGCACAGGCTGTCTCTGGCCTCTAACTCGCCACCCTCCTGCCTCAGTTTCCTGAGTCGCTGGGATTACTGGCATGTGCCACCGTGCAGGCCAACACTTTGATTTCTTATGCCAGGCTGGGTGAATCTTTAGCAATCAAATCATTTCAAAGGAGCTACTGTCTAGGGTTATAGTAACATCCAGAAGGTTTGTTGTTGTTGTTGTTGTTCTTAGGTGCCATCGAGTCGGTATCCCACTCATAGCAACCCTACATACAACAGATGAAACACTATTGTCAGTGCTTCTCTGCTATTCATAGGGTTTTCAATGGTGGACTGATTTTTGGGAGTGGGTTGCCAGGTCCGGCTCCCAAGCCTACAGCACCTGGTGTTCCCAGGCAGTCTCCTATCCAAGTACTAACTAAACCCAACCCTGCTTAGCTTTCAAGATGCCATAGGGCTATGGCTGCAGGCTCTAGAAGGTTTGTAAGGAGTGGAAAAGTTTGTATAACTCTGGCATAACATCCACAGGCTTTTAGAGATTGCTTGAAGTATTTAAGGCAGCTGAATAATAGTGCCAGAACTTTGTTTCTCTCTTCTTTTTCTTTCGGGGTCTCTGAACCATTGAAGACTTCACTGAAGTCTTGCATTTAATTGTTGAATATTTACTGAAAAGGATGCCTAAGAGAGGTGGGGCAAGGTGTCACCGATTGTGATACCCAGACTGTAGACACTGAGAGGAATATTAATATATAGGAGGTAAATGTTCATGAAGCAAACACCTATGGAAGAGAAGGGAGGGATGTTGGATGGGATGAGTGGAATGGAGGGATGGTGATACAGCGCTCAGGCAAGCATCTGGGGAGCTGGGACCTTTCAGAGCTGTCCTGCACAGAGGTAAGAAGGGCTGCATCAATGTTGGCCACCCTAGTAGGGAACATGACCTCGGGCAAGGCAGCTTTCTTCAGGTTTTAAGCTTTCTAAATCCCCAAAGCTGCTGGCAGCAGAGAGCTCTCTGCTATCAGCTCCACAAACTGCAATATCGACTCCTTTGTCCTTCTTCTTTTTTTTTTCTGGATACTGGGAGGCAGAAGTTGGGGCCTTGAGCATGCTTTGCAAGTACCCTGCCACTGAGCTCTATCCTGAGTCCCTCCCTTTTTTGTTTTTTAAATTGAGACAGAGTCTCACTATTGAACTTGTGATCTTCCTGGCTCTGCCTCCTTCATCGCTGGGATTACAGGCATGAGCCACCAAATCCAGCTAACTTCCTTGTTCTTGAAGAGAGATCTGGTCAGCACATCACAACATCAACCACAAATTGTGAACAGAGCATTAAATGTCTTATAGGCACAAAGCCTGCAGCCATTGCACTGTGGCATCAAATCCCATCAGAAGCTAAGCAGGGTCGGGCCTGGTTAGTACTTGGATGGGAGACCACCAGGGAACACTAGGTTCTGTAGGCTTGGGAGAAGGACCCAGCAACCCACTCCCAAAAAAACAATCAGCCATTGAAAACCCTATGAATAGCAGAGAAGCAGTGACAATAGTGTTTCACCTGTTGTACATAGGGTTCTGCTATGAGTCAGACACCGACTCCATGGCACCTAAAAACAACAGCAACAGGGGCAAAAGATGAGAAAACATCTAATTCCTCCTTCAGCCTTGACCTTGTGGGTGGCTTGTGGGAGAAGCTGGTGTCTGTTGTGCTGTTGCACACACATCTGGCTGGTCCAGGGCTTGGGGAAACTGATTAAGCTAACTAAGAAGCAAGACTACCATTGGTATTTGGTGAGCCTAATTCTCAGTCTCCATTGTTATCCACCATGCTGAGCAACCTTCTCTGCCAAGTACTGTAGAAAGGCAGATGGATTACATGCATATGAACACTTTTACCAACACACCATAGTTTGATACATTCAGCTCAAAAATAAAAGGTGATAACGCACACTGATGTTGCCAATGACCCTTGATCTCTTGCTTGTGCACCAATAGCCATCTGACAGCTCATCCATCATTGTTGTCACAGAGGAACTGTGGCTTCACTGGCTTCCTGATTTTCTGAGGCTCATGGGAGCGTCCAAACCATGGATACCCAGAATGGGGACACACATATCTGTTATTTTCAACTGTATTCAAAAGTTCTCTGGTGGTTACATATTAAAATGGGAGGAGTGTCCTGATAGCTGTTGCCATCTGTTAAATCCTTATTGCACTGAGAAAGATCATTCTTGTGATGAAAGGTGTAATGGCCAACTTGATTGGATTGAGAAGTACATAGGAGATTAGTGAACCATACCTCAGGGTGTGTTTGTGAGGATGTTTTCAGAGAGGATTAACTAAGGGGGAAGTCCTCCCTGAATGTGGGCAACACCATCCCATATGATAGGGGCCTACAGGGAATCAAAGGGGAAAAGGAGAAAGTCTGCACTGTAGGCATTCTCTCTCTTACCTTCCTGGCGGCCACGATGTGAGATGCTTTGCACCATCATGCCCTCCCTGCCATGTGGACTGAAACCCTCTGAAACCATGAGCCAAAGCCAAAACAAAGCCTTCCTCCCTTAGGTTGTTTTGCTCAGGTATTTTGTCATAGTGACAAAAAATGACGAACATGGGTGGAAACAGAATCTAGGGAAAGAGGACAAGGGCCCCATTCTAGGGCTTTATCATTTCTCTGTACTTCTGTCATTTCCAGCTGCTGATTTCTGCTTCTCTTTGTACAAGTCAGGGAGAACTTTTGCCTGCGTACACAGCAGGTCTGAAGTAGCAGGGAATAATTCCCCTAGGAGCACTCCTCAGCCCATGCCTGGTGAAAGGCAGTATATAAATTGTCCAACTTCCTCACCCTCAGCTGGGATAAATCTGAGACATGCACTTTCATGTTTTCACATGATTGTGTAGAATTTTCTTACAAGATTAAGCTCTGGTTTCTCAGAGTGTGGACCTGCTTAATGGATACCCTCTATTGACTGCCTTCCCTCCCTCGAGCATCCTATACAGGCATTTCCTGCACGTTCCAATCAATTGTTAGTACTGGAATCTTTAACTCAGAATCTTCTTCTGTGGGGGTCCAAACTACAGTCAATAAGGAGGACTTGGATGGGAGATGCAGAAAGAAGACACAGGGGAACAAATAGAGGGAAATAGCAGAGGGAGAAGGTGGATGGGAAAAGGAAACTGGATGGATGAAGAAAGTCCTGGAATTCTGAGGACCAATGAGAGGTTATTCCCTCACCTGAAGATCAAGATGCTGGAGGAGCACCTTCATAGACCTGCCCATAAATCACATCTGTGACTGAATCAAATCACCACTGCATGGGCTCAGGGTCAAGATACAACCTTGGTTAGAGATGTGGACAGCTCTTGTTCCAAGCTTAAGTGGAACAGGAGAGCAATTTCTTTTCTTTTTCCTTCCTTCCTTCATTCCTTCATTCCTCCCTTCCTTCCTTCTTTCCTCTCTCTTCCTTCCTTCCTCTCTCTCCCTTTCTCTCTCTCTCTTTCTTTCCTTCCTTCCTCCTTCCTTTCTTCCTCTCTGATGGAGTCTCACCATGAAGCCCAGGCTGGCATTGAACTTGTGATCCTCCTGCCTCAGTTTCCTGAATGCTGAGATTACAGGCATGCACCACCATCCCAGGCCCCAAGAAAGCTTTTGCAAGAAAACCATCATTTCACAAAAGTGTCACCCATGGATTCTTCCCAGGTCTGACTTTTTCATCTTTCCCTTTTTTTCATTGACATGGCCAGAGATAAGCAGGGATTTTTCTCACTTTGTGGCTCATCTTTTCTCTTTTGGATTTCAAAAAAGTCAAAATAAGAGCCACATTTGTGATGCTCAGCACTTGTAATATGACTTGGCATTCTCTAAACTGCAATAAAAATTCAGGTCCGATGCAATGATATCCAATTTTACCTTGAATTTTTCATTGAGTGGCTCAGGGGATAATTATTAAACATCTGAAGTAAATTTAGTGAAAGAATGAACCTTTAGTTTTGTACACTAGCTTCCCCTGCCAGAGGACTCTCCTGGGGATGCTTCTGGGTTTTATTGAGCTTCTACTTCTTTGACAGTGGACCCCTAACAGTTTCCTCACCTGGCCCTGTTTCCTTCTGCTTTGTTTTTTCTCTCATTTCCTTACTGGGTTGGAGTTGCCTCCCTGCAGCAGAACCATATTGTTATAGTCACAATGAGTGACTATATTAAAGAAAAGCCATCTATCTAGAATATCACAGAAGGCAATCTGACACCAATGACAATAAACCTAATCATCTGGGAAACAGTGGTGCTAACTAGCTAGTCATTTTATTTTAGACACTTTATCTGGATATTCTTTCCCCTTTATTTCTGCCAAACTCAACCTGAGCAGGTTAAAACATTGCTACTGTGTGGATAACAATAGCAGAGGGCAGAATGGCAGAATTTAGAAATAGTCCTTTCACCCATAGGAACCATAGAACCACCTATAGTCAGATTCCTGTTGTTTACAATCATGGATTAATAAAAGGAATAAAACATAACTATTCATGAAATAAATATAAACTAAGCTGGAAAGCCAGAACACTTCCCAGAACACAACTAGCATTTTCTTAGCTAATGAGTTCTTTGAAATAACCTGGGCACAACTTATTTTAAAGGTAGATTAAACTATTGGGTATTTAATAGAGACTAAGATATAGTTTTGGCCTAGCTCTTGTGATTATTTTCTTTACCTGTTGGCATCAGTGGATCTTCTACTTGGTGTGGCTAAAAATTCATTACTAATAGAGTCTTTCTTTCCTTTCCTCTTCATTTCTTTCTTTCTTTCCTTTCTTTCCTTCCTTTCTTCCTTCTTTCTTTCTTCTCTTTCTTCTTTCCTTTTTTTTTTTTTTTTTGTGCAGTAGTGGGGGTTGAACCCAACTCCTTCCACGTGCTATGCAAATGCTCCACCACTGAGCTGCACTTCCAGCCCCGTTTTTATTTTTTATTTTGAGACAGGGTCTCGCTAAATTATGCAGGCTGTCTCTGGCCTCAAACTCACAATCCTGCCTTCACTTCTCAAATTGCTGGGATTACAAGGCATGCATCACCATGCTCAGCACTAAGGTTCTACCCTTATGATTTCTGTACTATTTGTACTTGTATATATTTAAAATTTTAAATGAAATCATCCTTAATACTCACTGTATTTGTTTAAAAACAAAATTGAAATAACTATCATAAACAGAAAATTTCATTTTTCGAATTCATATTAAAATGTATACATAAGTATTAAAAGCTCATTTGATCCCTGAATCATAAAAATTCATTTCCTAAGCCATGTTGTGGGAATATTATTATAGGGAAATATTTCCAATCATCCTCTTTTAAAGATATAAATCAATGCTTATGGAATTGATCCATATTGTGATATCACATTGGTCATCTGTGCCTAAAGGATTTTATTCATAATAAGTATTTCTGACCATGATAAACTAGAAATAGAAATCAATAGCAGAAGAAAAACTGGAAAATTCATAAACGCT
>VMDO01042695.1:0-10377 GCA_007922755.1 Pedetes capensis | reverse complement strand
AAACAAAGAAATTGGCATTATAAAAGTCAGTACAAAAATGAATTTTGAGGGTTTGGGAAGATACTTTGAATAAAGTGAGGCAAATGAGTGTCCTGAAAGAGCTGACAATATGCTCTTTCTTTCCCCTTTTCTGCTTTTCTTTTTGGTGCTGAGGATGAAATCCAGAGCCTTGTGTATATTAGGTAGATATTCTTACATTGAGCTATACTCTAAACCCTAACTATATTCTATTTCTTGTTCTTGTGGTAATTCATTTAATATTTACATTTTACTTGGTATTCTAAATATTTATGCCTTTTAATATACGGACTTTATATTTTTTAAAGTTATTTGTAAACATCTCTATTTTTTTCACCTCAATTTATCTCTGTATGATTAAACAGCATAAAAAATGTCCCTTCGCCCTACTTCAACAGAAGGTTAGAGCAGGGTTCATCAAATTTTTTGTATTAAAGGCCAAGTAGAAAATGTTTTTGGTTTCTCAAGCCATGTAATCTGTGCTTTATTACAATACACTTATTTGCAAAAAAAATCAGTGGGCCAAATTTGGTTTTCAGGCCATAGTTTTCTGATCCCTTGGCTAAAAGTTTTGTTGTTAAAAGTGATTTTAAAAAAGCCCTGTTAAGTGGAGGTCATGAGGCACTGTTGGAGGCAGAAATAATTCACAGAAAGCAAGGAGATTACTTCCTACCGATTAAGCAGATCCTCAGCTTTCTTTCTGAATTCAATTTCCAGAAGGTTGCTAGTTAGACATACATTTCCTAGATGTAAAACTAGGAAAATCTTGTCTGAGGAATCTGACACTGAAAGTGAACATGATGAAGCCTTTCTTGACAATAAATAGTGCTATGTTTTGGATATAATTTGAGTATGTCCCCCAAAGTTCATGTGTTGAATGAAAGCTTGGTTCTCAGTATGGCAATGCTGACAGGTAGAGAAGCCTTGAAGAGGTAGAGCCTAGTGGGATGTAGTTTTCTCAGGACCAAGTTAATACGTAGAAAGAAGGCTATTAAAAATTGAAGTAATATCCCATGATTGGTCCCTTCTGCACATAGCTGATACCCTTCCCTTATATCTTCCATGTTGTGAAGCTACAGGACCCTTGCCAGGATGCTAGTACTATGATTTTTATATCCTCTAACCATTACAATTATGATCCAAATAAAGCCACTTCCTTTACAGAATACCAACTTCAGGTATTTTGCATTAGCAGTAGAAAATGCATTAAGACACATAGAACCCATTCAAAAATTTTCTGTTCCACTATAAACAGACAGTAATCAATTAATTGAGGGAAGACTTTTACATTTAAAAATATGAGAGGAAAAAAATTTTTTTCAAGTATTAGGAGTTAAAGCTAAGAAAGTTTCTTTGAAAGTAGAGGGTAAAATACACAAAAATAGAGCTGAGAAAAATAAGAAGTTCATAGTATCATTTCAAAAGGAACAAAATACAAATAAGAGCACTCTCAGAATGTTCTGAAAATGAAAAGTATGTTATGTAATTGCAGCACAGAAGGCTGAGCAGGAGGATCTTGAGTGTGAGGCTATTCTGAGCAAAACTGTCTCAAAAACAAACAAACATAAATAATGTCATTAAAGAAGTATTTGAAAAATATTTTAGCACTTATGGTCATGAGGTTATAACTTGAAAAGGTCCATTGAGTGCTCATTGTCATGAATAATAGATCTATACCAAGACAAATCAGTCACACAGTCACACAAATTCCAAATTCCCAAGTTTTTATGAACAGAGCAAAAGAAAAGAACAGATTGAACAAGGATCTAAGACAAAACAAAATGAAACAAACCTCAGAAAAAATAGAAAATCATGAAGCTTATAAATAATGAAAACTAGAGTATGGTTGTTGAATACTTTCATATTTCTGAGTGAAAATAGCTCACAATGTAGACGTTACAGTAAGCTGAATAATGAACTGAGGTAAAGACTAAAAATATTTCAAAGTTGGCGGGCGCGGTAGCGCACACCTGTAATCCCAGTGGTTTAGGAGGCGGCGGCAGGAGGATCGCAAGTTCGAGACCAGAGGCAGTCTGTGTAATATAGTGAGACCCTGTCTCAAAAAAAAAAAAAAAAAAGGGCTGGGGGTGCAGCTCAGTGGTCCAGCACCTGCAGAGCATGTAAGCGTGAGGCCCTGGGTTCAGTCTCCAATACAGGAAAAAAAACTTCAAAGCTGGATAGTACCAAACTATTTCCTATTAATGCATCCTAATCAGAAAATCATTAGAAGGAGTAAATTGAAAGATAGCAGAATATGCCATTCCAAAACATATATGACATTATTTTGATTATTTTTATTGGAAATTTTTAATGTACAAATTAATGTATTTCATTCTGACATGCATTTCTTTGTGACATTTCCATATGTGTTTCATTGTACATTGCACAGGTAAGTTCCCCCTTACCCTCTTGTGCACTTCCTCCCCCTATCCTATTCGCCCATAAAAGGCTTCTCTTCCACTTCCATATCTTCTTGTGGGAATATTTTTCTATATATCTTTGGATCCCAATTATGTTTAAGGTCAAAATGTTTTCTGTAGTGATCTATCTTTTTACATTGTCAGTAATATTACATGAATTTTCAAACCCATCTTTATTATTACCCTTCCTTGGTATTATTGGTATTATTTTTATCTGAAGACAATTCAGAAAAATTCTATTGAAGAAAACCTTTCTTCCTTCTCTTTATTTGCCTAAATTAGGACATTCATTTATAAAGGTATTCACCTCCTCTCTCTACCAGAAAGGATAGGTGCCACTCTTGATATCTGTTGAAGTTCTTCATCTGCCCACATTTGATGTCTGAATCCTTGGCCTATCTGCAACAAAACTCTTGTTAGGTCAGACTGGCAAGAATCCTTCCACCCTTGATGTCTCTCCTTAGTTATTACTCACTGACCTCCTTAGTTTGTTCCTTGCCTATGAACCTCCCTTTTTCTTGTTGCATTCATAGTTGATCTCCCTTACTATATTATCTGTTGAATAAAATCTCCTTACTGTTTTAACAAGTGTCAGGATGGTTTTTCTTCTTTATCACTAATGTTATCCAGTAGAGATTAGAGAAGGTCAGAAGACTCCTTCCTAGATAAAATCTTTATGAGCTTTCTTAAAGAATCTGAAATTTGAATATGAAGTTTGTAAAATACTACATTTATTTGAACAATATTGAGAAGATATTTAGGCAACTGAGTGAGAGATTGAGAGTGAAAAATAAGTATCAAAAACTAAGCAAATGAAGATACAGGACAATTTCTAACTTCAAGGGGAAAGGGATTTTCAAAAATAAAAGGATACAAGTAATATTTCAAAAGCATAATAATCTGAGAAATAAATGGATTTTAAAATAAAATTAAAATTGGAAGTATGGGGAATCAAATGATTGTGTATAATACTTGAGAGGTGAACAAAGTGATTAAAATGAAGAGTAAATTCTTGTTTTCCATAAAATAAAAGTAATAGAAAATCTTAAGATTTGAAAATCCAGGAATGACTCAAAATAGCATATTATTAAAGATATGGAGAAATTATTTTTAAAAATTAGTTTAAAAAGTTGAAAGAGATTGACTGTGAAGAATAGGAAATAAGAGGTGAGGTAAATTCACGTTTTTAATATAAATCTTATAGTATCTGATATAACTGTATTAGTTGGTTTTATACTTTTAAAACAAACTATTTCATAGTAAGTAATTTATAAAGAATGGAAATTTATTTCTTCACAGTTCTGGAGACTTGGAAATCCAAGATCCAGAGAGTGACACCTGAATAGAGCCTTCTTGCTGCATCATAACATGGAAAAACATCATATGGCAAAACAACAAAGAGAAACAGTGAAAGAAAAAAGAAACCCACTCCTATGATAACAGTGTTAGTACACTCACAAGAGCATAGCCCTTATGTCTTAAACACTTCTTAAATGTCTCACCTCTTTTTTTTTTCAGTACTGAGGGTTGAACACAGGGTCTTGCACATGCTAGACAAGTGTTCTACAACTGAACCACACTTCCAGCCCAAATTTTTATTTTTATTTTGAGACAGGATCTAGCTCAGTTGCTCAGGCTACCTCTGGCCTCAAACTTGTTATTGTCCTGCTTCAGCCTACCCAGAGTCTGAGATTACAGGTGTGCACCACAGGACCTTGTTCAAAACTCTCCTCTCTTCTAGTTTTTATGTGCTTTCCAGTCTGGTCTGACTTATAACAACTCTATCTACGACAGAATGAAACAGTCTATGACACTGTGCCATGGCCAGCACTATGTCAGTGCTTCTCTGCTATTCAAAGTGTTTTCTTTTCATTTATTTATTTATTTATTTATTTATTTATTTATTTATTTATTTATTACTGTACTGGGGGTTGAACCCAGGGCTTCGAGTTTGCATGCTTAGCAAGTGCTGTATCACTGAGGTGCACCCTCAGCCCATTTTTTTTTTTTTTACGTTTTGATACAGGGTCTCTCTAAATTACACAGACTGCCTCTGGTCTCAGAACTTATGATGCTCCTGCCTCTGTGTCCTGAGTCGCTGGGACTACAGGCCTGCGCCACCATACCAGACTTTCTATTCATAGGGCTTTCAATAGCTGATTGTTTTGGGATTGCCCAAGGAGGGCATTCCCATGTCCTTTTCCCATTTTTTCAGTGCTGGGGATCAAACCCAGGACCTCAAAGAGTGCATAGCAGCGCTCTGACAACTGAGCTAAACCCCAGCCCTCTCATCTTTTAAAACTGGTATAATGACAACTGAATTTCAAAATGAATCTGGGAGAGAAAACATATTTAAACTTTATCAATATAACTATTTTATTTTTTAAATTATCTTTTAAGTCTTTTTAACATGAACATAGATAAGTATATTAATTACATACCTAGCCAAATAAGTTACAATATGAGCACATATGTTTAACCACTACTTATATCAAGAAAAGTATATGATCAGTACTCCAGAATCATCCTATGTACTTTCTTTCAAACACTAACTTTTTTTTCTCCCAGAATATTCCTCATTTTCTTGATTCTAAAACCAAAATTTTATTTTGCTTATTTGCTAACTTTATAAAAATGCAATTATACAATGTGCACTGTGTGTATTTATTTTACTATGTTTTAAGATTCAATCATTGCTATTGAGCAAAACACTTTATTCATTTCAATACTGTGTGGCATGCCATGGGACTGCTACAAATAAAACACCACGGGTATTATAACACATTTCTCTTCCATCATATGTGCAATGATACTGTTGAAATTAGATGGAGGAGTGAACTCTTTGGGCCACAGATTAGGTGACCATAGAATTTGTTAACCAACCACTGTAGGAGTGTAATACTGTTCCTATGTAAAGTGCACAGTTTCATGTACTTTGACATAAATGGTACCTATGAAAATGAAATGAGATGCTACTTATAACTATGCTGGGAAAACAAGTATGAATTTAAACAATTTAAAAATGGTTGAGAAGTATGGTTATGATAGTCCTAGGATGTAAATATCTTTAAATTTATTACAGAGATGGAATTTAGCTCAGTAAAGTGTTTACACTGTGCACTCCAAGGCCCTGGATTTGATACCTAGCACCACAAGAATAGGAGAGGGACCCAGCAACCCACTATCAAAACAATCCCCAAAAGCTGGCATGTAATCCCAGTGGCTGGGGAGGCGGAGGTGGGAGGATCACAAGTTGGAGACCAGAGGCAGTCTGTGTAATTTAGCAAGACCCTGTCTCAAAAAGTGAAAAAAAAAAAAAAAAAAAAAAGGGCTGGGGCACAGCTCATTGGTCCAGCACTTGCAAAGCATTCAAGCATGAGGCCCTGGGTTCAACTCCTAGTACCACAAAAAAATTAAAAATAAAAAAATCCCCAAACAATCATCCATCAAAAACTCTATGGATAGCAGAGAACTACTGTCATAGCGCTGAGTATGGCACCGTGTCAGGGAGTGCTTTGTTCTTTTGTAAATAGAGACATGAGTGGGACCCAACTGGATGGCACCTAATAACAATGAAATTTACTGGACATTGCCAAACTGTTTTTGCAAAGTGACTGTATAATTTTTATTTTTACAAAGTTCATTTTTCCATATCTTTGCCAACAGATGGTATTTATTTTGTTTTTAACAGTCTTAGTGATTGTGATGATTGCCCCTGTGGCTTTAATTTGTGTTTATCTGATGAGTAAAGAGTTCAAGTTCAAGCTGGGCCTGGAGGCACAGGTCTGTAATCTCAGTGACTCGGGAGGCAGTGAAGGAGGATCATAATTTCGAGACCAGAGGCAGTTTATGTAATTGAGCAAGACTCTGTCTCAAAAACTAAAAAATGGGCTGGTTCCAGGTCCATTTCCACTCATGATGGGTAAACTGAGTCCCCACATGAAGAAGGCTATCTTTAAAAGGGCATCAGAGGGAACGTCCACCGAAAGGGGAAAAGTACCTCAAAGCCTTCAAAGGGAAAGTCAACTGAAAGGCGAAGAGTACCTCCAAAAGAAGGTCTCTTCATGGAAAAGGACTTGGAATCTCATCTTTCCTTTTTCCTAAATTTGAATTGGTCACTATTTTCTTCATATTGTGGAAAAATAAGTAATGAATATAAAAATACAATCTTCTAAGTCTGTGAGCATTCATATTGTGGATTTCTGGGAAAATTAATAAAAAGCAAATAATAGATATGAATATATAATCCTCTGATTCTGTGAGCAGTGCTAATTCAGAGCAGGAGTTAAAAGAAAACTCCCTAACAGGCCTACAACGGAAAATTCTTCAATGACTCCCAACAGCATGAACTCCTTGAGCCAACACAGACTAAAGTTTTTGTACCAGCAGCCCTCCAATAAGCAAAACAATCTAATAAGTTAAAATATCCGTTTTTCATAGTGTGGACTCAATGGGGTGACACACGTATAAATAATTAAATAATAAAACCATATATATACATGTGTGTGTGTGCCTGTTCCCACAGTATAAAAGCCTCCTTGGCAATTTAGCAGAGAGGTGCTTATCTATCTAAAGACAGACCTTGGCTCCCAGCTAGAGAAAAAGAGTAAAGGCTGTTGTTCTGGTCAGCTTGACCCTCCACTGCTATTATGACTGACAGGTGTGTGTAAAGCTGCACGTATTCTTACTACTTTCATGACCTAAGCCTAAAAAGACTGTATAAAAAACTGAGCTATCCGAACAATAAACGGAACAGATTCACACTGCCTCTGAGCTGCTGTGTTTGCTGTTACCCAATCGCCGACTCCTCAACTCGCCTTCAGGAAATCCTGGATCCTAGGGTGTAGCTGGACTGCAGCAGGCTGGGAGGTGCAGCTCAGTGGTAAAGCACTTGCAAAGCATGGAAGCTCAAAGCCCTGGGCTCAACCTCCACTACCACAAAGAGAGAGAGAGAGAGAGAGAGAGAGAGAGAGAGAGAGAGAGAGAGAGAGAGAGAGTTCTTTTGTTCTTTTTCATAGACTTATTTGCTATTAGTCTATCTTGAAATGCTTATTTTATATATGTGCTCTTTTTCCTTTGATTTCTTTTTCTTTTTTCTTGTTGATTTATAAGAGCTCTTTACATTTTGCCTGTACATGTTTATTTTTGGTTATACGTGTTGCAAATGTTTTATATAATGTTTTGTGGTTTTATTTCATTGTGGTGTCTTTTGAATAAAGTATCTTAATTTTAATGGGATTTGATTCATAAATATTACATTTTAAATCTTGAACATCCCTGTGTTGAAGGTTTGGTCCCCAGGCTGCAGCACTTTTCAAGGTGGTAGAATCTTTAAGAGGTAGATTTCAGGGGAAATAAGTTAGGTCACTGGAGGTATGTCATTAAAAAGACTGCTTGAGAACTCTTTCTGTCTCTCTCTGTGTCTCTGTCTCTCCTTCCCTCCCTCTCTCTCTCTCTCTCATGCTCTCTCTCTCTCTTCTTTCTGTTTTTTCCTTTCCAGCCACCAAAATGTGAAGATCTTCTGTCATGTTCTCCCATCTATGGTGTACTGCCTTGTCATAGGCCCAGAGCCAACAGGGTAAGTGACTATGAATTGAAACTTCTGAATCTAGGAGCCAAAGTAAACTTTTCCTCCTTTCAGCTTGTTTATCTTACCCAGTTTATCACAGTGATGGAAAGCTGACTAACATAATCAAATCCTATATGGGAAGTAAATTTAATAAATTTTTCTATATCTCATGATCATGAAAATACTGTCATTTATTTTATTGTACATTTTTTTCTTTCTATCTTTTTCATTTAATGTTATATTACATGGATAATGTTTTATGTGGTGTGAAGTTGTGGTGAAGTTTTATTGCCTCCCTCTTTTTTCAGGGCTGAGAATAAACACAAGGCTTCATACATTCTAGGCAACTGTTCTACCACAATGCTACACCCCAGTCCTTATTCACTTTGTAAAAATATGAGTGTACAACTTTCTCATTACTACATACTGAGAAGGCCATACTTCTCATTAAATAGTGGGAGGCCCCACTCCTCTTTGGTATTATCTCCACTGTGAATCAAATGCTTATTTTTGTAGGACTTTGTGGCCTTTTATGGTATGGTCTCTTGTTCTGTTAGTATATTATATTGCCAAAATCAATCTGTCTTGGTTTCTTTAGCTTAATAAATGAAATCTGCTAGTGCAAGTCCTTCAGACTTATTCTCTTTAAGTATTCATTCAGATATTTTTAACTTTTTGCATTTCAATAAGTATTTTAGAACTAATATGCCAATTTCACAAACAATAACTTCATTTGTGATGGTACTGATAAAGCAGATCATTTAGGGGAAAATTAACATTTGTTTTCCATTACTAGGCATTGAACTCAGGGCCAGACCACTGAGCTGCACCCATTTTTTTTTTTCTTTTTGAGACAGGTTCTTTCTAAGTTATGCAGACTGCCACTGGTCTTAAACTTGTGATCCTTCTGCCTCTGCCTCCAGAGCTGCTGAGATTACAGATTTGCACCACCACACCCGACTCAAATTAACAGATTTATAATACTGAGATTTTCAGCTCATGAGTATGGTTTATCGTTTTATTTGGGTCTTCTTAATTTCATGAGCATTTTTACTTTTTTTTAGCCATACTTGGGGGCTTAAACCAGGGACCTTGCACATACTAGGTGTTGGGTCCCTGTTCGGGCACCAACTATGTTGGGCCCCACGTTCGGGCACCAAATCTATGTGGGGCGAGCGCCTCCCAGTCTGGCCTGAAGGTTCGGACGGGCTGCGCCGCCGCGCACACAGATACTAAACACAATTCACTCGGGACCCTCAGGTGAGGGGCGCAGACTCCCGCGGCCCTCGGGACCCCGGAGGAGACGAGAGAAAGGAAAAGCCTCAGGCACTTTTGCCTTCCAGGGGCAAACACCTGTGTTGGTCGTCTCGGTGGTCTGGAGGAGACAGCTGCCGCTTCCTCGGTGATCAGACGGAGAGCAGGTTCTTTTCCTTGTCAAGGATTGTGACGGGAGAGCATTATTTCCTCATCAAAGGTTCGGGGGAGAGCAGCGGGAGAGGCGCGTCCTCATCTGTGGTCCGGGCAGGAACAGGCGAGAAGGCGCAGAAAGGGATGACAGAAAGGCCGTGCCAAAAAGGGTCGAGCTGCCGCAGCGCAGCTCTTTATATAGTTCACCCACGGAATGGCCTGAGCCAATCAGCTTTCAGCCCAATTGTCCAATCAGGAAGGGTTTTGTACAAATGTGCAACCAAGTTACTTTCATTTTTGCTAGATTTCTAACTTACAAACCAGATATTCAAACGCCGTTTTCCCAGTTTGGGAGTTTTTGCCAATTTCCTCCCAATTCTTCCCTACACTAGGCAAGCACTCCACCACTGAGCTGCATTCTCAGCCTTTTTTAGTTGTAATTTTTATTTTTGTGAGATAGGATCTTGCTAAATTGTACAAACTACCTCTGGCCTTGAACTCATGATCTATCTGCCTCAGTCTCCTGAGCTTCTGGGATTACAGGCCTTTGCCATGGCTCCTGGCTATTTATATATTTTTGAATGAGATTGTCTGCACATTCAACTGAATTTATTCCTATACATTTTTATTTATTCTATTTTAAATAGTATTATGTAAAATTTTACTTTCTCATTTTGCCAGTTTGTAGAAATATCTTTTTTTGTGTATTGACCTTTTATCCATCATCCAAATGATCTAATGTTATCTTTTGCCACATAATAGCCCCTCAACAGAGTAACATTTATTGACCTTTCCATACTGACTTCAATATAAATCTATACTGTAAACCAATATTATATGTCTATTCAAGTGTTCCTTTATGCCATTCAATAAAACTTTACAATTTTTCCGCAAAATACATGGAATGGTATTGTTAGATTCTTTCTAGGTAACATCTTCATCACAAACATGAATGTTGCCTTT
>VMDO01042694.1:0-10378 GCA_007922755.1 Pedetes capensis | reverse complement strand
TTGCTCTACAGGCAAGTTCATGTCCTTCCTTCTCTCAAGTACGGACAATGCCTGTCCTGGATAAATCAGCTTGTGCTTGACACCATGTGAGGGACAAGTATGGGGAGGTGCAAACTACTTCATTCTGCCTAGGGAGTCTACAACCTGAATGTCTGTGTTCTCGCTTGCTTGCTTCAGTTGAACCACAATATTGAGCTTTTGACACAAGGCCTTATCCCGTGTCATGCGAAAAACTTATCTATCTCTGTAAACCCGTGCTGGCCAATGCTGGTAAGGAGAAAAAATACTCCCTTTTGTGGAAACAGCATTCCCTGGACACGCCTTGAACAACAGCTCATTGGATTTTGCTTTACGAGCATTTGACATTTGGTCTTAGCCCTAGCACACTGAATGCAGCTCCATATTATTCTGATTCTATGGGTAAAATCCTGTACAGAATATGACATGCACAGTGAAATGTGGTGCTCCTGTGTCTAAGAGATGTTCAAACCTAGTGATTTCTATCCTCCTGGTTCACTGCCCGTGTTTCACCAAAATTCAACTGTGCGCAAGGTATGATTTCCAGCATTAGGCGAAAAACAGAACTATGTCTGGAAATCCGTGTTGGCCAAGACTGGGAAGGGCAAAAAATGTTCCCCGTGGTGAAACAACCTGGGTACAAGCATCCCTTCAACAAGTCATCATTCCTTTTTGCTGCACAAGAAGGTTCACGTCCTATCGTCTTGCGAATACGTATACTGACAGTCAGGGATATCTGAGATTGTCTGTGATACCCTGTGAGGAACAAGCGTGGGGAACTGCAAACTACCTCATTTCTACCTAGGGAGTCTACAGGCTGAATGTCTGTGTTCTTGCTTGCGTGATTCAGTTGAACCACAACATTCAACTTTCCGCACAATGCCTTATCCCATGTCGGGCGAAAAACATATCCGTCTCTGTAAGCCCGTGCTGGCCAACGCTTGAAAGAAGAAATGATACTCCCTTTTGGGGAAACAGCATTTCCTGGACATGCCTGGAAAAACAGTTCATTGGATTTTCCTTTACGAGCATTTGACATTTGGTTTTAACCCTAGCACACTGAATGAAGCTCCATATTACTCTGACTCTATGGTTAAAATCCTGTACAGAATAGGACATGCACAGTGAAATCTGGTGCCCCTGTGCCTAAGAGATGTTCAAGCACAGTGCTTTCTATCCTCCTGGTTCACTGCCCGTGTTTCACCAAAATTCAACTGTGGGCAAGATATGTTTTCATGCATTAGGCGAAAAACAGAACTATGTCTGAAAATCCGTGTTGGCCAAGACTGGGAAGGGCAAAAAATGTTCCCCGTGGTGAAACAACCTGGGTACAAGCATCCCTTCAACAAGTCGTCATTCCGTTTTGCTGCACAAGCAGGTTCACGTCCTATCATCTTGCGAATACGTATATTGACAGTCAGGGATATCTGAGCTTGTCTGTGATACCCTGTGAGGAACAAGAGTGGGGAAGTTAAAACTACCTCATTTCTGCCTAGGGCGACTACAGGCTGAATGTCTGTGTTCTCGCTTGCGTGTTTCAGTTGAACCACAACATTGAACTTTCCGCACAAGGCCTTATCCCATGTCAGGCGATAAATATATCCGTATCTATAAGCCCGTGCTGGCCAACGCTTGAAAGGAGAAATGATACACCCTTTTGGGGAAACAGCATTCCCTGGAAACCCCTTGAACAACAGTACATTGGATTTTGCTTTACGAGCATTTGACATTTGGTCTTAGCCCTAGCACACTGAATGCAGCTCCATATTACTCTGACTGTATGGGTAAAATCCTGTACAGGATATGACATGCACAGTGAAAACTATTGCCCCAGTGCCTAAAAGATGTTCAAGCCTAGTGCTTTCTATCCTCCTGGTTCACTGCCCGTGTTTCACCAAAATTCAACTGTGCACAAGATATGTTTTCCCGCATCAGGCCAAAAACAGAACTATGTCTGAAAACCTGTGGTGGCCAAGACTGGGAAGGGCGAAAAACGTTCCCCCTTGTGGAACAACTTGGGTGCAAGCATCCCTTCAACAAATGATCATTACCTTTTGCTCTACAGGCAAGTTCACGTCCTTTCTTCTCTCAAGTGCAGACAATGCCTGTCCTGGATACCTCACCTTGTGCGTGATACCCTGTGAGGGGCAAGTGTGGGGAGGTTCAAACTACTTCATTCTGCCTAGGGAGTCTACAACCTGAATGTCTGTGTTCTCCCTTGCTTGCTTCAGTGAACCACAACATTGTGATTTTGGCACAAGGCCTTTTCCCGGGTCAGGCGAAAAACATATCCATCTCTGTAACCCGTGCTGGCCAATGCTGGTAAGGAGGAAAACTACTCCCTTTTGTGGAAACAGCATTCCCTGGACACACCTTGAACAACAGTTCATTGGATTTTGCTTTACGAGCATTTGACATTTGTCTTAGCCCTAGCACACTGAATGCAGCTCCAAATTACTCTGACTCTATGGGAAAAATCCTGTACAGAATATTGCATGCAAAGTGAAATCTGGTGCCCTTGCGCCTAAGAGATGTTCAAGCACAGTGCTTTCTATCCTCATGATGCACTGCCCGTGTTTCACCAAAATTCAACTGTGCCAAGATATGATTTCCCGCATTAGGCGAAAAACAGAACTATGTCTGAAAATCCGTGCTGGCCAAGACTGGGAAGGGCAAAAAATTTTCCCCCTTGTGGAACAACTTGGGTGCATGCATCCCTTCAACATATGATCATTACTTTTTGCTCTACAGGCAAGTTCATGTCCTTCCTTCTCTCAACTACAGACAATGCCTGTCCTGGATACCTCAACTTGTGTGTAATACCCTGTGAGGGGCAAGTGTGGGGAGGTTCAAACTACTTCATTCTGCCTAGGGAGTCTACAACCTGAATGTCTGTGTTCTCCCTTGCTTGCTTCAGTGAACCACAACATTGAGATTTTGGCACAAGGCCTTTTCCCAGGTCAGGCGAAAAACATATCCATCGCTGTAAACCCGTGCTGGCCAACACTGGTAAGGAGGAAAACTACTCCATTTTGTGGAAACAGCATTCCCTGGACACCCCTTGAACAACAGTTCATTGGATTTTGCTTTACGAGCATTTGACAGTTGGTCTTAGCCCTAGCACACTGAATGCAGCTCCATATAACTCTGACAGTATGGGTAAAATCCTGTACAGAATATGGCATGCAAAGTGAAATCTGGTGCTCCAGTGCCTAAAAGATGTTCAAGCCTAGTGCTTTCAATTCTCCTGGTTCACTGCAGGTGTTGCCCCAAAATTCAACTGTGCACAATATATGTTTTCCCGCCTCAGGCCAAAAACAGATCTATGTCTGAAAACCCGTGATGGCCAAGAGAGGGAAGGGCAAAAAACGTTCCCCCTTGTGGAACAAATTGGGTGCAAGCATCCCTTCAAGAAATGATCATTACTTTTTGCTCTACAGGCAAGTTCATGTCCTTCCTTCTCTCAACTACAGACAATGCCTGTCCTGGATACCTCACCTTGTGTGTGATACCCTGTGAGGAGCAAGTGTGGGGAGGTGCAAACTACTTCATTCTGCCTAGGGAGTCTACAACCTGAATGTCTGTGTTCTCCCTTGCTTGCTTCAGTGAACCACAACATTGAGATTTCGGCACAAGGCCTTTTCCCGTGTCAGGGGAAAAACATATCCATCTCTGTAAACCCGTGCTGGCGAACGCTGGTAAGAGGAAAAATACTCCCTTTTGTGGAAACAGCATTCCCTGGACACCCCTTGAACAACAGTTCATTGGATTTTTCTTTACGAGCATTTGACTAGTGGTCTTAGCCCTAGCACACTGAATGCATCTCCATAGTACTCTAACTCTGTGGGTATAATCCTGTAGAGAATATGACATGCAAAGTGAAATCTGGTGCCCCTGTGCCTAAGAGATGTTCAAGCAGAGTGCTTTCCTTCCTCCTGGTTCACTGCCCGTGTTTCACCAAAATTCAAGTGTGCGCAAGATATGTTTTCCCGCATTAGGCGAAAAACAGAACTATGTCTGAAAATCCGTGTTGGCCAAGATTGGGAAGGACAAAAAACGTCCCCCCTTGTGGAACAACTTGGGTGCAAGCATCCCTTCAACATATGATCATTACTTTTTGCTCTACAGGCAAATTCATGTCCTTCCATTTCTCAACTACAGACAAGACCTGTCCTGGATACCTCACCTTGTGGGTAATACCCTGTGAGGGGCAAGTGTGGGGAGGTGCAAACTACTTCTTTCTGCCTAGGGAGTCTACAACCTGAATCTGAGAGTTCTCCCTGGCTTCCTTCAGTGAACCACAACATTGAGATTTTGGCACAAGGCCTTATCCCGGGTCAGGCGAAAAACATATCCATCTCTGTAACCCGTGCTGGCCAATGCTGGTAAGGTGGAAAACTACTCCCTTTTGTGGAAACAGCATTCCCTGGACACCCCTTGAACAACAGTTCATTAGATTTTGCTTTACGAGCATTTGACATTTGGTCTTAGCCCTAGCACTCTGAATGCAGCTCCATATTACTCTGACTCTATGGGTAAAATCCTGTACAGAATATGGCATGCAAAGTGAAATCTGGTGCCCCAGGGCCTAAGAGATGTTCAAGCCTAGTGCTTTCTATCCTCCTGGTTCACTGCCCGTGTTTCACCAAAATTCAACTGTGCGCAAGCTATGTTTTCCCGCCTCAGGCCAAAACCAGATCTATGTCTGAAAACCCGTTATGGCCAAGAGGGCGAAGAGCAAAAAACGTTCCCCCTTGTGGAACAACTTGGGTGCAAGCATCCCTTCAACATATGATCATTACTTTTTGCTCTACAGGCAAGTTCATGTCCTTCCTTCTCTCAACTACAGACAATGCCTGTCCTGGATACCTCACCTTGTGCTTAATACCCTGTGAGGGGCAAGTGTGGGGAGGTTCAAACTACTTCATTCTGCCTAGGGAGTCTACAACCTGAATGTCTGTGTTCTCCCTTGCTTGCTTCAGTGAACCACAACATTGAGATTTTGGCACAAGGCCTTTTCCCGGGTCAGGTGAAAAACATATCCATCTCTGTAAACCCGTGTTGGCCAACGCTGGTAAGGAGGAAAATACTCCCTTTTGTGCAAACAGCATTCCCTGGACACCCTTTTGAACAACAGTTCATTGGATTTTGCTTTACGAGCATTTGACATTTGGTCTTAGCCCTAGCACACTGAATGCAGCTCCATATAACTGTGATTGTATGGGTAAAATCCTGTACAGAATATGGCATGCAAAGTGAAATCTGGTGCCCCAGTGCCTAAAAGATGTTCAAGCCTAGTGCTTTCTATCCTCCTGGTTGACTGCCGGTGTTGCACCAAAATTGAACTGTGCGAAAGATATGTTTTCCCGCATCAGACCAAAAACAGATCTATGTCTGAAATCCCGTGATGGCCAATAGAGTGAAGGGCAGAAAACGTTCCCCCTTGTGGAACAACTTGGGTGCAAGCATCCCTTCAAGAAATGATCATTACTTTTTGCTCTACAGGCAAATTCATGTCCTTTTTTCTCTCAAGTGCAGACAAAGCCTGTCCTGGATACATCAGATTGTGCATGGTAAACTGTGAGGGGCAAGTGTGGGGAAGTGCAAACTACTTCATTCTGCCTAGGGTGTCTACAACCTGAATGTCTGTGTTCTCCCTTGCTTGTTTCAGTGAACCAAAACATTGAGCTTTTCGCACAAGGCCTTATCCCCTGTCAGGCGGAAAACATATCCATCTCTGTAAACCCGTGCTGGCCAAAGATGGTAAGGAGAAAAAATACTCCCTTTTTAGGAAACAGCATTCCCTGGACACCCCTTGCACAACAGTTCATTGGATTTTGCCTTACGAGCATTTGACATTTGGTTTTAGCCCTAGCACAATGAATGCATATAACTCTGACTGTATGTGTAAAATCCTGTACAGAATATGACAAGCAAAGTGAAATCTGGTGCCCCTGTGCCTAAGAGATGTTAAAGAACAGTGATTTCTATCCTCCTGGTTCACTGCAAGGGTTTCACCAAAATTCAACTGTGCGCAAGATATGTTTTCCCGCAACAGGCCAAAAACAGAACTATGTCTGAAAATCCGTGTTGGCCAAGGCTGGGAAGGGCAAAAAACGTTCCCCCTTGTGGAAAAACTTGGGTTCAAGCATCCCTTCAAGAAATGAGCATTACTTTTTGCTCTACATGCAAGGTCATGTACTTTTTTCACTCAAGTGCAGACAAAGCCTGTCCTGGATACATCAGCTTGTGCATGGTACGCTGTCAGGGGCAAGTGTGGGGAACTGCAAACTACTTCATTCTGCCCAGGGAGTCTACAACCTGAATGTCTGTGTTCTCCCTTGCTTGCTTCAGTGAACCACAACATTGAGCTTTTGGCACAAGACCTTATCCCGTGTCAGACGAAAAACATATCCATCTCTGCAAACCCGTGCTGGCCAATGCTGGTAAGGAGAAAATATACTCCCTTTTGTGGAAACAGCATTCCCTGGACACCCCTTGAACAACAGTTCATTGGATTTTGCTTTAGGAGCATTTGACATTTGGTCTTAGCCCTAGCACACTGAATGCAGGTCCATATTACTCTGACTCTATGGGTAAAATCCTGTAGAGAATATGACATGCAAAGTGAAATCTGGTGCCCCTGTGCCTAAGAGATGTTCAAGCACAGTGCTTTCTATCCTCCTGGTGCACTGCCCGTGTTTCACCTAAATTCAACTGTGCCAAGATATGTTTTCCCGCATTAGGCAAAAAACAGAACTATGTCTGAAAATCCGTGTTGGCCAAGACTGGGAAGGGCAAAAAATGTTCCCCCTTGTGGAACAACTTGGGTGCAAGCATCCCTTCAACATATGATCATTACTTTTTGCTCTACAGGCAAGTTCATGTCCTTTCTGCTCTCAAGTGCAGACAATGCCTGTCCTGGATACCTCACCTTGTGTGTGATACCCTGTGAGGGGCAAGTGTGGGGAGGTGCAAACTACTTCATTCTGCCTAGGGTGTCTACAACCTGAATGTCTGTGTTTCTCTCTTGCTTGCTTCAGTGAACCAAAACATTGAGCTTTTGGCACAAGGCCTTATCCCCTCTCAGGCGGAAAACATATCCATCTCTGTAAACCCGTGCTGGCCAAAGATGGTAAGGAGGAAAAATACTCCCTTTTGTGGAAACAGCATTCCCTGGACACCCCTTGAACAACAGTTCATTGGAATTTGCTTTATGAGCTTTTGACATTTGGTCTTAGCCCTAGCACACTGAATGCAGCTCCAAATTACTCTGACTCTATGGGTAAAATCCTGTAGAGAATATGACATGCAAAATGAAATCTGGTGCCCCTGTGCCTAAGAGATGTTCAAGCACAGTGCTTTCTATCCTCCTGGTGCACTGCCCGTGTTTCACCAAAATTCAACTGTGCCAAGATATGTTTTCCCGCATTAGGCGAAAAACAGAACTATGTCTGAAAATCCGTGTTGGCCAAGACTTTGAAGGGCATGAAACGTTCCCCCTTGTGGAACAACTTGGGTGCAAGCATCCCTTCAACATATGATGATTACTTTTTGCTCTACAGGCAAGTTCATGTCCTTCCTTCTCTCAACTACAGACAATGCCTGTCCTGGATACCTCACCTTGTGCGTGATACCCTGTGAGGGGCAAGTGTGGGGAGGTTCAAACTACTTCATTCTGCCTAGGGAGTCTACAACCTGAATGTCTGTGTTCTCCCTTGCTTGCTTCAGTGAACCACAACATTGAGATTTTGGCACAAGGCCTTATCCCGGGTCAGGCAAAAAACATATCCATCTCTGCAAACCTGTGCTGGCCAACGCTGGTAAGGAGACAAAATACTCCCTTTTGTGGAAACAGCATTCCCTGGACACCTCTTGAACAACAGTTCATTGGATTTTGCTTTACGAGCATTTGACATTTGGTCTTAGCCCTAGCACACTGAATGCAGCTCCATATTACTCTGACTCTATGGGTAAAATCCTGTAGAGAATATGACATGCAAAGTGAAATCTGGTGCCCCTGTGCCTAAGAGTTGTTCAAGCACAGTGCTTTCTATCCTCCTGGTTCACTGCCCGTGTTTCACCAAAATTCAACGGTGCCAAGATATGTTTTCCCGCATTAAGAGAAAAACAGAACTATGTCTGAAATACCGTGTTGGCCAAGACTGGGAAGGGCCAAAAATGTTCCCACTTGTGGAACAACTTGGGTGCAAGTATCCCTTCAAAATATGATCATTACTTTTTGCTCTACAGGCAAGTTCATGTCCTTCCTTCTCTCAACTACAGACAATGCCTGTCCTGGATACCTCACCTTGTGCGTAATACCCTGTGAGGGGCAAGTGTGGGGAGGTTCAAACTACTTCATTCTGCCTAGGGAGTCTACAACCTGAATGTCTGTGTTGTACCTTGCTTGCTTCAGTGAACCACAACATTGAGATTTTGGCACAAGGCCTTTTCCCGGGTCAGGCGAAAAACATATCCATCTCTGTAACCCGTGCTGGCCAATGCTGGTAAGGAGGAAAATACTCCCTTTTGTGCAAACAGCATTCCCTGGACACCCCTTGAACAACAGTTCATTGGATTTTGCTTTACGAGCATTTGACATTTGGTCTTAGCCCTAGCACACTGAATGCAGCTCCATATTACTCTGACTCTATGGGTAAAATCCTGTACAGAATATGGCATGCAAAGTGAAATCTCGTGCCCCAGGGCCTAAAAGATGTTCAAGCCTAGTGCTTTCTATCCTCCTGGTTCATGCCCGTGTTTCACCAAAATTCAACTGTGCGCAAGCTATGTTTTCCCGCATCAGGCCAAAACCAGATCTATGTCTTAAAACCCGTTGTGGCCAAGAGAGCGAAGAGCAAAAAACGTTCCCCCTTGTGGAACAACTTGGGTGCAAGCATCCCTTCAACATATGATCATTGCTTTTTGCTCTACAGGCAAGGTCATGTCCTTCCTTCTCTCAACTACAGACAATGCCTGTCCTGGATACCTCACCTTGTGCGTAATACCCTGTGAGGGGCAAGTGTGGGGAGGTTCAAACTACTTCATTCTGCCTAGGGAGTCTACAACCTGAATGTCTGTGTTCTCCCTTGCTTGCTTCAGTGAACCACAACATTGAGAATTTGGCACAAGGCCTTTTCCCGGGTCAGGCGAAAAACGTATCCATCTCTGTAAACCCGTGTTGGCCAACGCTGCTAAGGAGGAAAATACTCCCTTTTGTGCAAACATCATTCCCTGGACACCCCTTGAACAAAAGTTCATTGGATTTTGCTTACGAGCATTTGACATTTGGTCTTAGCCCTAGCACACTGAATGCAGCTCCATATAACTCTGACTGTATGGGTAAAATCCTGTACTGAATATGGCATGCAAAGTGAAATCTGGTGCCCCAGTGCCTAAAAGATGTTCAAGCCTAGTGCTTTCTATCCTCCTGCTTCACTGCCCGTGTTTCAACAAAATTCAACTGTGCACAAGATATGTTTTCCCGCAACAGGCCAAAAAGAGAACTATGTCTGAAAATCCGTGTTGGCCAAGGCTGGGAAGGGCAAAAAACGTTTCCCCTTGTGGAAAAACTTGGGTTCAAGCATCCCTTCAAGAAATGATCATTACTTTTTGCTCTACAGGCAAGTTCATGTCCTTTTTTCTCTCAAGTGCAGACAAAGCCTGTCCTGGATACATCAGCTTGTGCGTGGTACCCTGTGAGGGGCAAGTGTGGGGAACTGCAAACTACTTCATTCTGCCTAGGAAGTCTACAACCTGAATGTCTGTGTTCTCCCTTGCTTGCTTCAGTGAACCACAACATTGAGCTTTTGGCACAAGACCTTATCCCGTGTCAGACGAAAAACATATCCATCTCTGCAAACCCGTGCCTGCCAACGCTGGTAAGGAGAAAATATACTCCCTTTTGTGGAAACAGCATTCCCTGGACACCCTTTGAACAACAGTTCATTGGATTTTGCTTTACGAGCATTTGACATTTGGTCTTAGCCCTAGCACACTGAATGAAGCTCCATATTACTCTGACTCTATGGGTAAAATCCTGTAGAGAATATGACATGCAAAGTGAAATCTGGTGCCCCTGTGCCTAAGAGATGTTCAAGCACAGTGCTTGCTATTCTCCTGGTGCACTGCCCGTGTTTCACCAAAATTCAACTGTGCCAAGATATGTTTTCCCGCATTAGGCGAAAAACAGAACTATGTCTGAAAATCCGTGTTGGCCAAGACTGGGAAGGGCAAAAAAGGTTCCCCCTTGTGGAACAACTTGGGTGCAAGCATCCCTTCAACATATGATCATTACTTTTTGCTCTACAGGCAAGTTCATGTCCTTCCTTCTCTCAACTACAGACAATGCCTGTCC
>VMDO01042693.1:0-10378 GCA_007922755.1 Pedetes capensis | reverse complement strand
AGGGCCTCGCGCTTGCATGTTTTGCAAGTGCTGGACCACTGAGCTGCACCCCCAGCCCATTTTTTCATTTTTTGAGACAGGGTCTCGCTGAAGTATGCAGACTGCCTTTGATCTCGAACTTGCGATCCTCCTGCCTCTGCCTCCTGAGTCGCTGGGATGACAGGCGTGCGCCACCACACCCGGCTTTCATAGGATTGCCACTGGCTGATTGAGAGTGGGCCGCCAGGTCCTTCTTCAGTTTTGTGCAGTGCTGGGGATCGAACCTAGGGCCTCAGCGCAGAGCAGCACTCTACCAACTGAGCTAAACCCCAGCCAATGAGGTGGGGCCTGGGGGCGGGTAGTCAGGTCAGCAGGCACCACCCAAGGAAGAGAGGCGGGTTTTGTGGAGTGAGCGCTCAGAAGTGAGGGCAGCACGGATGCTTGGCCCCCTGTGCCTGTGGCTGGAGGCCTTTCTGTCTCTGAGCCATGCTGTGGTGCAGCCAGAGGACCCTACCAGGGCACTAGCGCCGTGCTGTTTGGACCCTCCAGCCGCCAGATTTACGAGCCAAATAAACCTCTTTAGTTTGTAACTCATCCAGCAGGTATTTTGTTATAGCCGTGGACTGGGCTGGTGCAATTGCAAAGCCAGGACACCACAGGAGCAGAGCTGCACCAGCTCTCTGACTCCATTGCCTGCTATACGGAGATATATGTCTCGAGTAAATCTACACTTTTAAAAACTTTCATGATGCATTTCTAAAACATAACAAAAATACAAAGTATGAGAGCAATTTAATGAATAGCGGAGTACTGACATTCCATTCCTAAACGTAGCTGATGCTGAACTGCTCAATCCCGGTCTGTTTTGAGTTGCTCTAACAAAATGCCCAAGGCTGGGTACTCTATAAAGAGGCTGGCTTGCTTCCTGATGCTGGTGGCCGGGAAGCTCAAACAATGTAGCACTCGTGTCTTGCAAGGGCCTACAGCTGTACCCAAACAGGGTTCAGAAATGGAGGTGCAAATGGGATGGGAGGACAGGGCCACACACATGGTGGCCTTGCTTTGTAATAACTCACAGTCATGAGAACCGGCCTGGTCCTGTGAGAACTATGTTAATCCTTTCTGAGGACAGCAACCTCAACCCACAGTCACCTCCCACTGGGCCACACCTTGTTAAAGATCTGTCACCTCTTATTATGCTGGGGACCAAGCATTGGCACACCACAGCACACTGACAAGTGTGTGTTTGCATTTCCTGCCACTCTGTTGTCATAAACCCAAGTCATAGACCACCCCAAGAAGCTTCAATGGCTACTTCAATGGGAAATAATTACTTCCAGGTAGTTATTTCCAAAAACTTGAGTTTTAATACAGTGGAGCTGAAAATGCATATCTAGGCATCTCTTTGCAGGTTGTGAACTTTTGATTTAGATCAGACCACTGCCCTTCCATGGTACTGTGTGCCATTCCCCTTCCAATGTTTCATTGTATGTGTATGAAAAATGGCAGAGAAGCTGCTAATCCACCTGTTAGAAAAATGATTCAACTCAGTATCCAATAAGGTAATTTTGAAATTGTTTGACTTTTTTTCGTTCAATATAGGGAAGTAAGGCTTCTGCAAGTAAGTTTTTTGGGATGCTTTCTTTTCTTTGCCTATCCTATCATCAGTCTGATGATTGGAATCTGATTATTGGAAAATGTAGGGAAAATGCTTTAAGATATAGGCACACAAGTGCTTTCTGAAAAGAACTTCAGTAGCTGAGGAAGCAAGAGCAAGAATTGATATGTGAGGTTGCATGAAATTCAAAAGCTTTTACACAGCAAGGAGACGATGAACAGTGAGGAGACAGCCTACAGAATGGGAGGAAAACTACGCTGAGATCCCATCTTATCAAGTGCTGGTGAGGAAGTCAGGGAAAGAACCTGGTGGAGTTTTATTCAGCCATGAAGAAGGACAATATTATGGTGTTTGCAGGAAGATGGACGGAATTAGAGGTATCATTGTAAACAATGAAACACTGTTTCATTGTAATGAATGTTACATTGAAACAATGCTACATTGAATTCAGTGTTGCATTGTAAACATTGTAATTAGCGATTTCCTTGTACATAATGAAACATTGTAAACAATGAAACATTGGAACAAGCCAGATCCGGAAAGACAAGCATCGCCTTTGCTCTCATGGATGCCGCATTTCAGTACATATTAAATATTTAAAGACACATGCGCATCATAAAAGTAGAAGGGAGACTGTGTAGAGGGAGAAGGGACTAAAGGAACGGGGGGGGGGCAATAAAAAATGGGAAAGGGGGAAAGCAAGAGAAGTATCACGTTTTGCTCTCAAAGGCAAATCCTGGATTTGTACTCCATATATAAATATATATACAGCCACATACGTACTCCTACAAAGGAAACAGGCAAGCAGAAGGGGGGCCGCTGGTGGGAGGAGGGAGATCAGAGGACGGGAGGAGAACCTGAGCCGTGGACGGTGATACCCATGTCTGGAAATGTCATAACGAAACCCGTGACGTTGTAGGTTAAAAAATTATTTTAAAAGATAGGGAAAGAAAACATATAAACTGCAGTCTGCCTGGGGAGGCGCAGCACTAGGAATTCACAAGGCTGAACGCACATATCTACCATGCCGTGACGTCACCGTGGGCCATGTCTGCAGGACTGGAATGAGGAGGGCCACCGTGGGTGTGGTGTATGCGGTTTATCCCCTGAAACCAGGATACCGGTCAGGTTAAAAGTGTCCTTATGCCGCGGCACAGTGATTTCTGTAGTGGGACGGTAAATAGTGGCGCAGCTCATGTCAAGCTTCCCTTTGTGTTTCCTAGGAATCTGAGAAAAAGGGGTTCATCGAGAGGCTCTATATGGTGCAGGACATCGTTGCCACTGTTCAGAACATTTTGGAGGAAGTAGCTTCTTTTGGAGAAAGAATTAAAAAGTAAGTTCCGCACGCATGCGGTGGTGTGTAGACTAGAAATGCAGCCCAGAGGATGGGGGGAGGGGGAACAGGAAGCCCAGAAACACAAGCCGAGCTGTGGTACAAACCCCAGTTGGCTTTGGTTGTCATGTTTTGGGGGATGGTCAGCTGCACAGTGGAGCAGGGCCTCAGAACTGGGGTGACTACCATAGTGTTCACCCCACTATGACTATTAATAGTGTCCTCTTTTACTCTGAGAAGTACCCTGGTTTGAGTGATAAATTATCGATTAAAATTTTTTTGTTGTTGTTGTTAGGTGCTGTTGAGTCAGGCCTGATTCATAGCGACCTGATGTACAACAGAATGAAACGGTCCCCGACACTGTGTCATGCCTGGCACTATTGTCAGTGCTTCTCTGCTGTTCATAGGGTTTTCCAGGTTACACTATTAATAAATAAAAAGGGAAGGGAATGGGTTCTAGAGGAGCCCTTTCATCTGAATGCCAGAACAAAGCAAATGCTTAGGTAGGAATTTTTTTCTCCATACACCAAAACATGATACATAAATAGCAGTACCATAGATGGGTAGGCATGAGGTGAATTCATCTTGTGCATGAATGTCTTAGGACAGAGGTTTGCAAACTCTCCCTGTGGTGTTAGAGAGTAAAAAGGAGACCATATGGACGTGGACACAGTTACTCTGGTGTTTGTGTGTAAAAGTCAGGTGATACTAAATGAATGGGTATGATTTGTGTTCCAATAAAACTTTATTTACCACCAACAACAAAAAAGGCAGGTTGGATTTTACTCAAACCCAACCCATAATTTGCTACTCACTACCTTTGGACCACAGGGGAACCTTCTTTAGTGGAATCCTAGTTCAAGAAGACTCTATGATTTATGATGTCTGTTTATTTCCTTATATACATTGTAAATCTGCATAACTTGCCCTTTATTTGGTACTCGTGCATAAGAGGTTTTAAATTATGGGGAGGAGGGTATTATAAATGCATTTCTTTCCTCCTTTAATCCAAAATTGTGCCAGGTATGGTCTATGAATTCTTATGTTATTGGTTATGTCTATGTGGATAATTTAGGTTCATCTACCCTGTACTTTCAGTTTTAATCCATATCCTTTCAACAGCTTTTGAGAGCTACAAAATCAGATCTGGATTAGATTTGCATATGGATTGGATTTTCACAAGGAAGCTCTCACTCTCTCCCATACAAATCCCATCCCCACATGGTATTAATTGGCATCTGGGTTTGTGGCCCTCTAAAGATATTAAAAGGGTGCAGATTAGAATAGAGAATACACAGTAATTAAATTAAAGAAGATACTACTTTTAGAATCGCATGGATAAAGAAGAGATTTAATTAGTACTTAAAAGATAAATAGAAGTTTTCTACATTAGAATGCAGGGAAACTAATAGAAGATGATTAACAAGAGGAAACATACTTACTGTGCAATTTTTTCTATGAATTCCATTCTTGTTTCTCAGTTGCATAGCCAGAGAAATTGCATTTGAATGCCCATTTAGTATCAGCATAGTAAATAATTGTTGTTTGGTGCCGTTGGATCAGGTCCGACTCATAGTGACCCTATGTACAACAGATGAAACACTCACACGCCTGGCACTATTGTCAGTGCTCCTCCGCTAGTCATAGGGTTTTCAATGGCTGATTGTCTCAGGAGTGGGCTGCTGGGTTCTTCTCCCAAGTCACAGCACATGGTGTTCCCAGGAGGTCTCCTATCCAAAGACTAACCAGGCCATACCCTACTTAGCTTCTGAGATCAGATACTAAAGTGGTAGAGCTATAGATTTATTTGGCTAAAAATATGTCAAAACTACCTTCAGACAATTTTGATGAATTTTTATTGACTTCACTTGTGGTTTTACCCGTTATCATCATCTTAGAAGAATGACTAAATATGCTGATCCCTTATCTGCTTTATTATTCTAAGTTTCATGTAAGCAAATTACTCCTGAACATGCCCTTAAAAATGCTTATTGGGAACACATTTGATAATATTAAACAGAGTGAGTGCAGTATAGCCATTCATTTGCCTAAGAGTGAGAAATGTATTCATAGTGATAATGACAATAGCAACATCCAGTCGGCCTTGGATGTTGGGCAGGTGCTTGCTAAGCCCTTAACACGCAGCACGTGCTTGGAGGAGGTGCCTAGAGGAGCTGAACTAATCATTCCCCCAGCACTATGGGGTGAGGATCATGAGCGTCTCCATTTTACAGATGAGAACGCAGAAGCTCAGTGCGATTAAACGTGTAGTCTAAGAGCACACAGCCACGGAGCTTGGACTTGAACCTGTCCTATTGACTGTTATGCAGCGATGACACGATTCTCTAGGAATCTACCTCGGGTTCTTGAATCTAATATGCATCCTTTCAACAGCTTTGTTATTGTTATTGTTAGGTGCTGCCGAGTCGTGTCCGACTCATAGCGACCCTCATAGGGTTTTCAATGGCTGGTTGTTTCAGGATTGCCTTGGGAGTGGATTGCCAGGTCCTTCTCCTATTTTTGTGGTGCTGGGAATTGAACTCGGGACCTCACAGACTGCAGAGCAGCACTCTACCAACTGAGCTAAATCCCAGCCCTTCAACAGCTTTAGAGGCTACAGAATCCGCTGCCGATCAGAATCGTGTGCAGACTGGGTTTTCGGTTGGGAGCTCTCTCACGAGAATCCATCTGCACACAGTTCAGATCCGCATCTGATTCTGTAGCCCTCTGAAACTGCTGAAAGGGTGCAGGTTGGAGAATACACGGCATTGCCATTACTATTATTATTATTATTCATTCCGCTCCCCACCACTCTTAACCAAGATGTTATCATTGCTCTTGTCACTTCACTATTGTGCTTAACCAGTTTCCCTGTGGACAAGAGGTGCATTACAATTGCGAACTAATTTTTCTCCATTTAAGGAATTCCCCAAACCTGAGTGTGGATTAGATTCCGGTACAGGTTGGATTTGAGAATGTATGTTCTATTTTAATGGGAGAGAAAACAGTAATGGCCCAATCAAATTATAGTAGCAGGGGTGGTAGATGGAGGTAGAATAAGATTTGGGGAGAGGTCTGACCAGCCCAGCAAGGGCGGTCAGAGAGAGACAGAGGCTTAGTCTGAAGGAGTGACAGCTCACTAGCTTCTCAGACTAGAGGAGAGCTGGGTGAAGAACAGGTGCATGGGCGCTTCAGCAGGTTGGTGTCCTTGCACACAGGCTCAAAGCCCAGGACCATGGGGTAGACAGAGGGATATTTAATATGTCCACACCATGGAGATCAAGTGGCAATGGCTGCAAATGTTGCACACTTTTCAGAGCCTTAAATGGAAAAGCAATTTGAGAAAAAAAAATAATGAAGAATGCTCTATAACCGCAGCAAGGAGGATGGGAGGATGTGGGCTGGGGGCGGGAATGAGGAAAGAAGACTGTGTGGTTTGGTAAAACTGTGTCCAACCTCCAACATCTCTGGAGCACAAATGTCGCTGTTGTGCCGTTAAATGACGTTAAAGGAAATTGCATCTGATGGGAGAAGAGGGCAAGGGGGGAAACAGCTCTGACTCCACAGGGCTTTGCAGGGGCAGCCGTGGGCCACCCAGCTGTGGTGGCCAGGCCTGGGGTGGGCTTTCCGCCCATGAACAGAGTGCTGTTGTGCCCAGCTGCAGCACGGGGAGCCTCCAAAGGCTCAGCTGCCATTGACTCTTGGGCTGTTCATTATCACGGTGACCTTAGAGTCCCAGCTGGGCGTTGGAGGCTGATGTCATGCCTAACTCCGCTGGAATTCCACTGTGATTTAGAGCTTAGAACCAGGAAAACTTTCACCCTACTTTTGGCAACTAGCAAACGGCCTTACATAAAACTCTTAGACCAATGGGTCTCTGCATTTGACCGGGAGACCCTAATGATGCCAGGTTTATGTAGAAAAAACAGGCTTTTCTTTGTCCTCCCCTACCTTCTCTACTTCCGTCTCTAAGGTCATGCAGATTTCAAACGTAAACATACATGATATATGGTATATGATATATATATATATATATGATATCTATCTACTTATCTATGAATGATATCTATCTGCCTATACACATGTTGTGCTGAAACCTTTACCCAGCAAGCTGCATTTCTCTTCTCCTGGGCAGCGTGAGTCAGAGGAGAGATGTGTATTGTGTGGTCATTCTCGGTGGATGGCTCTGCCATCTAGGGAGGAGGCAAAGCTCCAAGGAGGAGACGGTGAGATTAAGGTGGACCTGGGAGGCAGGGAATTCATTGACGCAGGGGTTCCACCTTGCTTGAAGCTCTGTCCAAATGAAGTTGAGCTGTCCTGGCGGGGACGTGCTGAGAGATCCTAAGCAGCCGAGATGAGAAGACAGACGAAGTGTGGTTGGCATTGCAGGGAGGCCCTGGGGAAGGATCGATCGATGTGTTTTGTGCTGGATCTGTGAGTCACATGTTCATGAGACACAAAGAGTAGAAGCAGAAGGACCGAGGAGGGAACCAGAGGCCAGGTGGAGGAGAGCACCCCCAGGCTACTGTGGGGACAGGGCACATCTAAGGAGACGCTGCAGAAGAACATTCTGCAGGAACTTAGGCCCAGGTGTTTGTGTTTTCATGGGATGAAGAGTCAGAGGGCTTCAGTTTTCCCAGCTGAGAAACAGGCAAGAAATGAGCACCTTGACAGCAAAGGCAGCACAGTGGGACAGCCGAATGGGAGCGAGGACAGGAGCAAGGACCTGCGCCCGCTTTGCCATGTGTGGGCACAATCCGTTGTGCTAAGTGCTGGGAAATTTAGAAAAGGAAACTCTTCCATGTTGGTGAGCCACATGGCTGAATGAACAGTGAGGATTCCTTGATATTTTCATTAAGCACTTCAGCCCATTCATTTCATGACTACTCAGGTCAAGGATTCCTAGAATTTAGGGAGCTCCCACGATGGGAAACTGGGAACATCTGTGAAAACGTTTCACAAATTGATCTCAAGATGAGGAAGCTTGGGTTGACCACGGTTCTCAGGTGTTCTTTGGGAGACCCCACCACGAGACACGAGGTGGTAAGTGGGAAAAGGGTCTGGTGTGTTTATGGGGGAGAAGGACCTGGCAATCCACTCCCAAGGCAATCCCGAAACAGCCAGCCAGTGAAAACCCCATGAGGATTGCTATGAGTCGGACAGCAACTCGACGGCACCTAACAACAACAACGTTTATGGGAGTGATGCGCATTGCGCCAGCCTTGGGATTAATTCTTCTGTCTTACGAGGATGAAGGTTCAACCGGATCCAACAAGCATCACGTGCCTCCTTACACTTTCTAGAATTTTTAAAGTAGAGGCAGTAGAGGCAATTTTTTGAGCTCAAATTCCAGTTCTGAGTCTTGTACATTAGGAGCGAGCGAGCGTGGGCGATTTAGTTAGCTTTTATTACTCAGAGTCTCCATCTGTCTAATGGGAATGACAGTGGCATGATAGTCCTACCACACAACATCTTTGGAGGAACTGAATGGGCTCCCGTAACCCAGTGGACAGCATGGTGACCACTTTAAAATATTACTTGCTGTAGGTCACCTTGAGCTGCTTCCTTTATGTTTTAAACAACCCCCGTGAATGTGCCCTCCTCAGTTTTTGAAAAATAATTAACACCCAGATTCTGGGAAGTGGATGAGTCCATTCAGAGGGTGACTCTGACAGATGTGAGCGCGGGTTTGGTGAGTAAGTCCCCCTGAGCCTACAACGCAGACACTCGCCCACACATACACAAGTATTAGAGTTTTTAGCAGGATGACATTGCTTGGGAATGAATTGACACTGACAGATCTTAAGTTTACCAACACATGAACTTGGGTCTTCCTCCATCTTTTTTGGTCACATCTGTCTTCACATGAGAGTTTTGACACTTTTTGTAGGATAGACTCTGAAGCACTTGATGTGTTTGATAGCTTTAATTGTACCTTTTTAGATTTTATATCCTGCTCTTGGTCTATAGAAGTGAAAAGAATTTTCCTACATTGGCTTTGTATCTAATAACCTTGGTAAACTTCCTTATTGTAATGGGACGTGAAGATTATTTCGGACTTCCTGTGAGATTAACAGCATGTAAGAGTAACTTTTTCTTCCTATGTGCCAGTCCTTACAGATTAACCTTTGCTTTTGTGCCTTACTGTACTCGTTAGTTTCTCTAGGGCAGCGTTGAACAGAACTGGAGTTGTTAGACATTTTTTTCTCCTACTCCAGCCCAGAGAGAAGGCTTTCGACATTTCACCCCAAAGAATGGTGTTCACTATACATTTTTTTGTAAAGATATTTTTTTCAGACGAAGTGCCCTTTTATTCCTGATGACTCAGATCTGTTATCATGAATGGGAGTTGAGTTTTGTCAAACAATTTTTCTGCATTCATAGATGTGATCATATGCTGTTTCCCCTTTTTGTTGTTGTTAATGGGCTTCATTATGTGATCAGTTTTTCAAATAAGCCAATCTTACATTCCAACCATACCCAACTTTGCTGTGTTCAACAATTCCTTTATATAGTGCTTGGCTTTATTTACTATATGCACAGTAAATGTGTATATTTATATGTATTGCTTAGGATCTTAAAGCTATGATCATGTGTGAGAATGACTTGTAATTTTCTGTTCCTGAAAATTCCTCATGGACAGAAAGTTCTAAACCCCCACGGCAAGGTTGGGTGTATTCTCCTCCGTCTACTCTCCGGAAGTGTGTGTGTGTGTGTTTGCGTGCGTGTGTGTGTGTGTGTGTGTGCCAGGTATCTTTTCCTTTCAGATCTGATTGAATTTGGTAGTAACACATCCGAGCCTGCAGTTTTCTTCTTGAGATGTTCAGTGAAATACTCATCTTATGAAACACAGACAGAGCTATTCAGCCATTCTGTTTTTCTCTTCCAGGTTTTGTAAGCTGTAATTTTCTAAGTGTTTTTCCATATTACTTAATTTTTTACTTTTTGGCATAATGTTAGTAAGGTCTATAGCCTTGTCCTCTTGTGCTTGCTATTGGTTTTTCCTTTTTACTTCTTGACAGAGATTTGTCATTTATATTACTCTTTGGAAGGGACCAACATTTGGTTTTACTGATCTCTCTTTCCTGTTTTCCTTTCCATTGATTTTTGTTATTACTTTCTGTGGGATTATTATTCTTTTTCTGACTTTTAAGATGGATGATTAAATCAATTATTTTCAATCTTCTTTCCTAATATAAAGATTTAAAGTTCTGCAATTTACTGTAATCACGATTTTAAGTCTGTAGCAAATATTTTTGTTGTTGTTGTTGTCAGGTGCTGTCGAGTTGGTGTCCAACTCATAGCGACCCTACATATAACACGTAAAACACTATTATCAGTGCTTCTCTGCTATCCATAGGGTATTCAATGGCTGATTGTTTTTTGGGAGGAGTGGGTTGCCAGGTCCTTCTCCCAAGCCTACAGCACCTGGTGTTCCCAGGCGATCT
>VMDO01042692.1:0-10378 GCA_007922755.1 Pedetes capensis | reverse complement strand
TAAGATACAGAAACACCCATTCAAAAACAATTTTGGAAGACATTCCTAGCCAAGAAGAAAAAAAAGAAATAGGAGGAGGGGGAGGAGGGGGAGGAGAAGGAGAAGATGAAGGAGAAGGAGGAGGAGGATGAACAGGAGGAGGAGAAGGAAGAGGAGGAAGAGAAGGAAGAGGAGGAGGAGGAGGAAGAGAATGAGGAGGAGGAGAAAGAAGAAGAAGAAAAAGAAGGAGGAGGAGGAGAAGACAGAAAAACAAAACAAAACCCCAACTGTAGAACATAACCATAGATAGGAAAACATCCAAAAGTGAGAGGGCTTTGAAAGCTTGGTTGGTTACACATTTTGTTCAGAAAGAAGCTACAGATATAAACATAAGTAAGACATTTATGTGAAAAATTAACCAGAATATTTAGTCTTAGTGAGCTAAGGATCATTACTAGAACAATAATCAGAAAGTTGGCATTTCACATTAGTAGAAAAAAGTTAAGTTTGCTTAGCAGAAGTCAGGGCAATATGGCAAATATAAATCATGGGACCAGAGGTTTAAATAAATCTGAATATAATGAAGCTATTGTTGTTGTTAGGTACTGTCAAGTCTAGTCTGAATCATAGCGGCCATCATAGAGTTTTAAATGGTTGATTGTTTCGGTATTGCTTTGGGAGTGCATTGCCATGTCTTTCCCCCATTTTGTGGTGCTGGGGATTAAGCCCTGGTCCCCAGACAGTGTGGAGCAGCACTCTACCAACTAAGCTACACCCCAGCCCCATAATAAAGTTAAGTAAATACCAATAGGTTAAACTCAGCATGAAAAATATTCTCAGAATCAATTAGAAAACTACTCAGAATAATCTTGTAAGAAGTATACATAAAAACAAGAAGACAGTGTAATGCATGGAAATGAATAAGCCAGACAAGTATTATCCCAAAGAAATCTAAAGAATAAATTGGATAATTAGACAATTAATGATATATATATATGAAATAAAATTAAGACATATTTAAAATATAAAATTCATATATATGAATATATGAATTATATATATATATATATAAAACATATCTTGCCTGTAGCAATACTACTATGGCTTCTGATCCTGTTAGTTCTTGGAAGCTAAGCAAGGTTGGTACTTGGATAGGAGACCGCCTGGGAACACCAGGTGCTGCAGGCTTTGGGAGAAGGACCCGGCAACCCACTCTCCAAAAAATGTCATTGAAAATCCTATAAATAGGAGAGAAGCACTAGTAATAGTGTTTTGTCTGTTGTACATAGAGTTGCTATGAGTTGGACACTGACTCAAGGGTACCTAATGACAACAAAAATCATATATCTTAATATATAATAAGTATATAACTTTAAATATATTGGAACAATCAGAACGATATCATGAATTTATAATCTCCTATGTTATAATCTGGGCTGGGATTTAGCTCAGTTGGTAGAGCACTGTGCTGAGTTCTCTGAGGTCCCGAGTTCAATTCCCAGGGAGAAGGACCTGGCAATCCACTCCCAAGGTAATCCCGAAACAGTCAGCCATTGAAAACCCTATGAGGGTCGCTATGAGTCAGATATCTACTCAACGGCACCTAACAACAACAACAACGTTATAATCTCAATATAAAGTAAAAATAGGTGCACAATGGGGAATCAAGCTAAAAGTAAAATTATAGTTGAAGATTTTAATAACACTTCTCTGAAAAAAACAATGAAAGCAGTATGTAAATAAGCAAATTCGTAGCAGGCTTAGAAAGCACAATTAACAAATTGGATTTAACTTTTATTGTCTAAAATACTCCTCCTAAAGTCAAATATTGAATGCCCATGTCAGCATCACTTTGCATCACTTACATATAGGCAATGTATAGCTAATCCTGTAGTACAAATAAGACAAGAGCTTCAGATTTGCTGTTAATTTCCAAGTATTCATGTTCAAATATATTTAAGCATTTTAATTGTATCTTGGAGTAACAATCTTTTTATGTGCTTATACATTGAAATTTTATCAGTCTGTTTAGTTAATGCTTATTATTACAAGGGCAAGATGCTGTATTATTTAGCAATAATCTTGAGAATGTTTTATGGTATATGCAAAAATTATTGAAAACTCAAATACTTAAGGAATAGAAAATAAGTTAATGGTTACAAATAAATGTTCAAAGTCCTTAGATAACTAGAGAAAAATTTATCTTTTTTAACAACTATGAAAAGCTAATAGAAACATGAATGATTCAAAGCAGTGTAGTTTATTATATTAAAATTATAATTCTGTCATTTTTATAATACCAAGTAATGTATCATTTAATTACTATTATACATTGTGCACTGTTTCATTATACAAGTGTATCAAGAAAAAGTCCTATTTGAAGATTCCTCATCTTGTGAAGCTGAATTTAAAGCTGAACATCTGATTCAAATTTTATGAGGAATACAAGTTTTTTAAGATCTTGGGTGACAATACTTATGTCAAATCATCTCTGGTGCAGATGGAGTCAAGTTTATAGAGAGCATGAAGGAAAGAACAGAGCGAAGTGTGATACCCTAAATATAATTTGTTCTTACTAATAAAAGTTTAAAACAACAGATTTTACAAGTAAGGCTGCAGGAGACAATTTGTGAAGCTCATAAACCTAGGAATTATAGGATTACACCTGTAATCCCATGACTCAGGAGGTGGAGGGAGGAAGATAGTGAGTTCAAGGCCAGCTGGGATTATATCAAGAAATTGAAATCCTGTCTCAATAGAAAATTCGGGCTGGAAATGTAGCTCAGTGGTAGATCGCTTGCCTAGCATGCACAAAGCCCTTGGTTTTATTGCCTACTCCTTTACTCTAACACCGTTAAATTTACTGGGCTTTCCAATCCATTGATCCCATTAATTTTTCACCATGTCTCATTCTATTTATATCTTTACTTCTTAACCAGATGAAATTTCAGTTCTACGTTCAATCACTATTATCACATCCATATTTATAAACTGATTTCCCTATTCTCCCCTTGTTTTCTCTTATAAACTTGGTGAAACCACAGAGTTGGCTGAATCCAGAGATTTACTATATTACGAAGCCTGGTGAATACAACTAGATAAAGATACACAGCTGAACATTTTAAATTCATGATAAAAAATAAACTGTCTTTGGTCTCAATATTCATGAACAACCCTATTATACATCCGTAGTCCATTTATTCAACCACTATCCTAGGTGAATATTTCATAACTCATCTCTTCAAACTCCAACACCTGATCTTACATTCTTACTCCATCAAGTTTGACTGAGAAAATTGAAACAACTGAAAAACTTCTCCAGACTCCCCGATCATATCTGTTTACCTTTCAGCATCTACACTCACATAATCTGTTTTTCCATCTGTGACCAGAGATGAGTTATAAATATGCCTCTCCAAGCCAATTTCCCTCTTCTCCCTTGCCCAAGGAAGACATCACTCCATTACTCCTACATTTTCTCCTATGAGCACCATGCCTGCAGCTGTAGCCTTGTGGCATCCCATCCTGTCAGATCTCAGAAGCTAAGCAGGGCCGTGCCTGGTTATCACTTGGATAGGAGACCACCCAGAAAAACCATGTGCCGTAGCCTTGGGAGATGGACCCAGCAACCTACCCCCAAAATCAATCCACCATTGAAAACCCTATGAACAACAGAGAAGCACTGACAATAGCATTTCACCTGTTGTATGCACGGTCTCTATGAGTCGGATACTGACTGGAAGGCATCTAACAACAACAACAATCAGCACCATATACTCTTTACTAGTTCTAGTTCAATCTCTTTATTCAAAAAATACTTTGCTATTTATTCTTCCTTAAAAACAAAAACTACTTTGTTTCCTAATCAACATTACTTTAAAGATAAAAATTAATTACCACAGAGCTAGTACTGTAGTTCTGTTCTCTCCTGTTAGCAACATTCTACAATGCTTAGTTGCTGTAATCCTTTAATACATGTATTTATTTTGATTTTAGACACGAGTCAGAAGTTTGCTTGCAATATTCCAATGAAACCTCTCTTGTCAAAGTCATTGATGAAGTTCAGGTAGCTAAGTGGAGAGGATATTTCTCACCTGTAATATTTGGCCAGTTGATCCTTCCTCTTCCTGAATAATTATCATTGACTTTCATGATAAATTCACTGTACTAAACTTCATAGTACTCCATAAAGTTCATATCCACCTGGAACATTGAATGTGGCCTTATTTGGAAAGCCTTTGCAGGTGTAATCAAGTTTCTATGAGATCATACTGGATTAGAGAGGGCAATAAATCCAATATGACTGACAGCTTTATTGTTGTTAGGTGCTCTTGAGTCTGATTCCTAGGGACCTATGTACAACAGACAAAGCACTCCTTGATGCTCTGACATGGCTGGCACTATGTCAGTTCTTCTCTCTTATTCATATGGTTTTCAATAGCTGATTGTTTCAGGAGTGGAATGCCAAGTCCTTCTCCCAAGCCTACAGTACCTAGTATTTCCAGGCAGTCTCCCATGCAATTACTAGTCAGGCCCTGACTCGGCTTAGTTTCCAAGATGCAATGATATCAGATGCTAGGGGGTTATGGCTATATACCCCTTAGCTTTATAGAAAGGGAAATTTGAACACAGATATGGACAGAGCGATCAAGATGCAAAGATACACATAGAGGAGATCAGGTGGAGATGGGATCATAGATTGGAATCTGTAAACCAAGAAATAAGAATTACCAGAAATCATGAGCGGCTAGAAGAGGCAAGTAAAGTCGTTTCCTGAAGCCTTAAAAGGAAGCATGGACGGATTGAAATATTCATTTTGGAATTCTAAACTACAGACCTATGAGGGAAGAAATTTCTGTTTTGAGAAATCCAGTTTATACCTTTTAACAGCAGCTCTAGGCAATGGTTACACCCACTTGTTTTTTATTTCCTTCCACATTAGTAACTATTTTCAGTCATTTTCACTGCTTCCTGCTTACATCTGTCCTCTTAGCATTGGAGTTTCCTTAAACTCAATATGAATTGATTATAAATATGAGATCCTCTTAGGTCTCTTTTTATGATATCTTTGTGTTTGGAGATATTTGAATGTGGGAAGCATGTTTTTAATTTTTTTTCCTTTTCTTTAACGTTTGGATGTGCACACATGCAACTCGTTATTTGCAGAATTGTTATTGAGTTTTTGGAGTTAGCTTTGTCTCTACTAGACTTTAAAGGTTTAGAAATGTGTATTAACACAAATATATTTCAAATGGATCGCTATGGCTGCTTTATTGGTAATAAAACTTAGAGAAGTAAGAATAGATTTACAGAGACCTATTAGTAGTCCCTTGCAATACCCATCTCCCCAGCGTGCACGTGCACATACACACACACACACACACACACACACAAACACGAGAGCCAGTCTTCACATGCCACAGGAAAGACTGGGGAAAAATATTATTCTATTTAATGTATTTTCCTGAGGAATATTTGTAATCAGCAGTAATTGCTTAGGTGTTCAACAAATCTGTTAGGGTGATTATTTCATCTCCATTTTCTACTTTTTGAAATGAGCATCTGCTAGAATCCTAATAGAAATTCGGTCCTATAAGATTTCTCCCCCTCCCTTTTTTTTTTGCTATTTTCTCCTCATTGTTTCTACAATGAACATGATCTACAAGCATGATCAGTACTTACATTTGCTACTTTGTTTTATTTATAGACACAAATAAGGCTAGGCTATTATAGTTAAATGTTGATTTAAAAAGAAGAAAATTTCTAGAGATGATTTATAACTAGAATATCATCATGCATCAATTGGTAGGGAACATGTTTAAAAAATTGTGGTATGCAGGTAGATGTGAAGTAACATGCAGCCCAAGCAAAGGACTGAAGAAAGCTGTCTGTGCTCTGGTATAGGAAGATGCCTAAAATAGAGTTGAGCAAGACAAGGTACATAGTGCAGATCAGATAATGTCTAACATTTGCATTAATATGAAAAAAGAATACATTTATAACTGCTTGCAGATATAATTTAAAAAAGTCCAGTCTAGAGGGTTTTGTGTTAGGTTATTTCTGTTCCCTTTTGTCAGTCTTTTCTTCATCACTCAATGAAATCTTATAAATCTGTGAAAATACTTGAAGAAAAGACACATTTGGTACTCAAAGGTAAATAATTTTCTGTGATAAGGCATACATATTTAGGAAAACAACACAAGCAAAAAAACATTTTTATCTTCAAGAACAGTATTCTATTAAAATATATCTATTTTAATAAGGCCGGTAACTGTATCACCGTGGAGTCCAATTGGAAGCTAAACTGGGTCTGGCCTGGTTAGTACTTGGGTGGGAGACAGCCTGGGAACACCAGTTGCTGTAGAATTGGGAGAAGGACCCAGCAACCCAGTCCCCGCCAAAAACAATCTGCCATTGAAAACCCTGTGAATAGCAGAGAAGCAGTAATAATACTATTTCACCTGTTGTACATGGGGTCGCTATGAGTTGCATACCGACTCCACGGCAACTAACAACAATAACATTTTTAATAAAAATTTCAACCAACGCCTTAATGATTTCTGAAGCTTTGGAATTAAGGTTCATGGCTAATTGGAAATTATTATTTTTATGGGGTGATACTGATAATTTTAGAAATAGTGTGTTTTATGGTCTCTCAAAACCAAAGTCTATTTGTATAGAGAATTTTTATCACTTCTGGAGGAGAAATTGATGAGTAATATTTAACACTACATTATAAAAATTTTAGAGCTGAAATAAAAGTAGATAGAATTATATAAGGAGAGATTGTATGGTCATGATGAATATTTAATAATTATAATTTTTGCATAGATTTTTTTGAGGTACTGGTTGTTTGACTCCAAGCCCTCACATATATTGAGCAAGTGCTCTACCACTGAGCTGCATCCATAAGCCTTCCTCTATTACATATTTTGAGACAGAGTCGCTCTAATTTGTGCAGGCTGGCCCTGGTCTCAAAGTTATGTCCTGCTAGAGCCTCCCCAGGCACTGGGATTACAAGTGTGCATGTTGGCTCCCAGCATAGTTTTTCTTTTTTGATTAATTAATTTACATTTTATTAGTGATTTTTAATGCACAACTGATTTGGTCTCATTATGACATTTCCATACATGCATTCATTTCTCATGATCAAATCCCCTATTACACTCTCATGATCCTCTCCCTGCCCACAAAGGATCCCCCTTCTACATGCATGTTTTGTTGGTGCATCTGTCTGTCTGTCTTTCTGTCTATCTATCTATCTATCATCTATCTATCTATCTATCTATCTATCTATCTATCTATCCATCTATCCATCATCTATCTCCCAACTTTGTCTTATTGGCAACATACATGATATTCCCTTTCCTTTCTGCCATTACCCATTTTCCTTGGTTCCTCTCCCATTTATTTAGTCCTTTTTATTTCTTACATAAGCCCCCTCTTCTTCCATGACTTGTTTTAATATTAAATATGTTTTGAAGTCTAGCACCCACATATCAGAAAAAACATGCGATGTTTGTCTGAGTCTGGCTTATTTTGCCTAAAGTGATGATCTGTAGTTCCATTTATTTTCCAGCAAATGCAATAATTTCATCCTTCTTTATGGTTGAATAAAACTCCATGGTGTATATATACCACAATTTCCTCATCTAGTCATCTGATGATGGACACTGAAGTTGTTCATAGCTATTGTGAATACTGCAGCAATGAATGTGGATGAACAGATATCTCTGTGTTATACTGACTTATATTCCTTTGTATATATACCCAAGAGTATATAGCTGGGTCATATGGTAATTTTGTTTTTAGTTTTTAGAGGAACCTCCATGCTGATTTATATAGTGGCTGCACCAACCTGAATGCCTCCAGTGCTGTACTATGGTTCCTTTCCTCCCCATCTCTGCCAGCATTTATTGCTTGTTCTGTTAATGCTAGCCATTCTGGCTGGGGTCACATGGCATCTCAAAATTATTATTCATATATCTTTCTGTCTACTGATTTTGAGTTTTGTTCTGGTTTTTCTAAGAGTTTGAGGTGTATCAGTAAGTTATTTGAGCTCACTCTATTTTTTTTAAAGGTAGGCACTCATAGCTATAAACATCCCTCTTAGAACTACCTTTGCTATATCCCTAAGGTTCTGGTAGGAGGTGTTTTCATTTTCATTTGATTCTAAGATTTTAAGAAATTCCTTCTCTGATTTTATCATGTACCCATTGATCATTTAAGAGTGTATTTTTCTATGTCCATGTATTTGTATAGTTTCTGTAATTTATTTTGTTGTTCCTTTCTAGTTGTATTCAATTGTGGTCTGATAAGTTACCCAAAATTATTTCAAATTTTCTATATTTTTTAAGAGTTGATTCATGCCCAAAATTGTGATCTACTTTCAGAAGAATTTCCATGTGCTCCTGAGAAGAATGTATATTCTATAGCTTTTAGATGTAATATTCTGGATATGTCTATTAAGTCCACTCACACTCTTTGCTGTTGAACTGTGAAGTTTATTTGTTGATTTTTTTTGTCTGTATGTTTTATCTATTTGTAAGAGTGAGATATTGAAGTCACCCACTATTACTTTATCAAGACCTGTCTGTCCCTTTAATCCAGTAGTGTTTGTTTAAGTTTGAATGTACTGATTTTTGGTGCATAAATATTTACAATTGCTATATCTTGTTGATCTAGTCTCTTTGTTTTTTAATTAGTATTTTAGTTATACATGTTAGTGGGGTACAGAGTAATATGTAAGTTGATATATTCATTATGTAACTATAAATCTGCATTCTTAAAATTTTCATCACCTTAAACATTTTACATTATTATTCTATTTATTAATATGTAGTGACCTTCTTTATCTCCTCAGAATACTTTTACTTGCTGTTTACTTTGTCAGATATGATGATGGATACTCCTCCTTTTCTTGCCTTCTGTTTGCTTGGTATATCAATTTCATTGCTTTCATTTTTGGTCTGTGGGTGTTCTTGCCAGTGACATGTCTAATTCCCAGGATAGCTTTTTGTTTGAATTCTTTTATTTAATTTTTATAGTACTGGAGATTTGAACCAAAGGCCTCACGCGTATTAGGCAGGCGCTCAACCACTGAGCTGTACCATGGTTCCCTTTCTATTTTCTTTTTCTTTTTTAATTTTTATTTATAAACTTTAGAGGGATACAGAATAATAAGTTATTTGCTATGTCCATTGTGCAACTATTATATCCATCTTGCTAGCACATTCATCATCTCATATACTTTACAGAACAGTATGAACAAAAAAAGAAAAGAAAAAATTTCAAATTTTAATTACTATGTAATGAAAATATATGGTACATATATACAATGGAATACTACTCAGCAATCAAGAAAAATGAAATAATGCCACTTGCAACAAAATGGACAGAATTGGAGAAAATTAATTTAAGTGAATGAACACAAGCTCAGAAAGAGAAATACCACATGGTCTCATTCATATGTGAGAGCTGACTCAAAATTATAAGAAGAAAAAAAATCCTATGTGGAGGTCATAACAAATAAAAAAAGCTAAAGTCAACCTAGCGGAGAAGGGACAATTTGGGGAATGCAAAAGGAGGGAGGGATCTGACAAAAGGAGGAAATCCTGGGAGAGGAGAGGGGGGAGAGGAGAAACAAGGAGGTGTGAGGAATGGGAAGGGAGTGACCTCAGGGTGATCAGCCCAACTTTAATAGTCCTGGAAATAATTATAATGACACCAATAATACAAAAGAGTGGTAATAATATAGATGGGCTAGAAAATTCATGTAATAGTACTGACAATGTAAAAAGATAGTTCACTACAGAAAAAATTTCAATCTTAAACATAAATGGGACTCAAGTATATATAGAAAAATATTACCACAAAAAGACAAGCAAGTGGAAGAGAGGTCTTTGGTGGTGCATGGGGGGAGGAAGTATACAAGAGGGTAAGGGGGAACTTATCTGCGTAATGTACAACAAGATGTATATATGGAAATATCACAATGAAATGCATGTCAGAATGAATCACATTAAGTTTTATATCAAAATTTTCCAATAAAAAAAGAAAATATGTGCAATCATGGGTTATATTCTCAATGAATTTTTTCTTTGCCTCTTTTTCATGTATTCATATAAGTTCATGCTGTATTTTGAGGTTTTTCTCTCTATCCTTGTTACGTTTCTACATTGTTTCCCCCTCCCTTCCCCCTGTCTCCAATCTATGCTCTCAGCAGCTGATACCCTCCACCCTCCTTTCTGGTCTACTTGAATTTTCCATTCTTAGATAGGTATAAATACCATATGTATGTGTATTTATATATGTATATTTGTATATATGTATATTTATGTGTGTATATATGTATATATATATTTATATATGTATATTTACATACATATGTGTATATATG
>VMDO01042691.1:0-10379 GCA_007922755.1 Pedetes capensis | reverse complement strand
TGTCCGAAATATGTAAGACGCAGTCTGGCCATTTTTGCTTCCAAGGAGCACTCTGGTTGTACCTCTTCTAGGACAGATCTGTTGGTTCTTTTGGCAGTCCGTGGTATATTCAATAGACGTCTCCAGCACCACAATTCAAAAGCATCAATTCTTTTTCTGTCTCTCTTGTTCAATGTCCAGCTTTCACAACCATATGATGCGACTGAAAATACCATGGCACGAGTCAGACGCACCTTCGTCTTCAATGTGACATCTTTGCTTTTCAATACTCTAAAGAGGTCTTTTGCCACAGCTTTTCCTAGAGATGGTCTAATAGGAGGGTCCGATAGTATAGAGAATTGCATTAGGCTTAACTCCATGCTCACTTTCGTTCTCCATCAACAATCCATAAGATAAATGAGCTTCACACCTGTAGACCTTGGGAGGTGATTACTATGTAACCTTGTTGCCCAGAAAGAGGATCCCTCAAGGGTGGAACCGGAGTACAATTTATCGGACTTTTAAAAATTGATACATGACAATTATATGGTTCTATGGGTACAGTGCAATGTTGCCATACAAGTACACAATGTATAAGAGGCAAATTATAGCCCAAGTATGGGGTAGCCCCTTCACTTTCTAGCTTCATCCCTCTCAGAGTTTATGTAATTCTAGGCAATAAAAATCATACGACCTGGCAATCAAAGATTAGGTCTGTAGCTTCCTAGGCCAATTGCCATTTCCACTAAAACCTCTCAAGGTGTGCTTTCTTTGTTTTAACAATCTTCCATTCCTTTCTCCCAATCCACTTTACAGGTCCTCCAGCATTTCCTCCAACTCTGATCCATTTAGTAGATGTTCCATCAACTTGTAAAGCTTCATGTATCTAGAGCATAGGGAGATCTCACTAAATGGGGAACAAGTGCACACCGGAACACAATGGCAGGGCAAGGTTTCTATGGTTACTTCCAACATCAGTCTTCTACTTATATAAACTGTCTTCTGTGTAAATGTGCAAAGCAAACTGGCCTCTGAGGACGTTTCTCCAACATCCTCAAAAGACTTCACTGAAAGCCTCATTTGCAGCTGAATAAGACCTTGCCTCCTTCCTCTGTGTCTCTGGTTATCTTTAAAGTCACTTTGTTTGTGTTTGAACACTGTCCTTTTCCTTTCCTTCTCTCTTAGTCCTCAGTGTGAACTGATGAGATAGGTATGATCGAATAACTAGAGGTCTTTTTGTATTTGATAGAATGTTACCAGAGTCAGTTCACAGTCGGCCATTGTTGAAAAGCTGTAATGGGTAGGTATGGTGTATAGAAAAAGTGCCCAGGGTCCTCCACATAAACTAATGAATAATGTGTTCATGGTCAACAGTGAATTAATTTCTCAATTTACCCACTCTGATGTCAGAAGCACCACCATTCAATTTGTTCATTTCTGTTAAATAATTTATTTTCATGTATACCCCCCAACCTAATTGCTTATGATGGTCACCAAAGTACTTGCATAAGAATAATTAAAACTATTATTATTTATAGCCCCAAACTCAGAATTGCCCAACTGTCTTTCAAAAATTGCATGGATAAATAAAGATATACTCATATGTTGGAATACTGTAGAACAATGAAAAGAAATAAACTCCTGATATTTTAAGAATAAATTTCATCAGCATCATATTGAGGGAAAGAAGCCAGGCATAATTAAGGATATATGGCATGATTCTGGTTATATAAAGTTCCAACATAGGCAAACAAATCTATAGTGACAGAAGTCAGGATAGGCTGACACTACAGATAATAGAAGTCCTTGGGCAGAAATAGAAGTGACTTTCTCAATTAAAAAATAATTTTAAAAAATCAGAAATGAAAAACCATGTTTATCCATAATCCTATCATATAATCATAAAAGGTTTTTTTGTTTGTTTGTGTTTGTTTGTTTTTGTTTTTTGTGTGTGTGGTCCTGGGGTTGAACCCAAGGCCTCACTCCTGCATGCTCTGCAAGTGCTGGACCACTGAGCTGTACCCTTAGCCCATTTTTTTACTTTTTGAGACAGGGTCTCACTAAGTCACACAGACTGCCTCTAGTCTCAAACTTGTGATCCTCCTGCCTCCGCCTCCTGAGCCGCTGGGATTACAGGCATGCGCCACTGTGCCTGGCTTATAAAAGTATTTTCAAATCAGTTTTTGCTCATACATATATTCAGTTCTGATACACTTGTGATAATTATTAAGGTTGTAATTTATATTTTACTGCCAGACAAAGAACGAAGGAAGGAAGGAAGGAAAGAAGAAAGGAAGGAAGGAAGGAAGGAAGGAGAAAGAAAGAAAAAAGAAAGAAAGAAAAGACAGACAGACAGACAGACAGGAAGGGAGGAAGGAAGGAAGGAAGGAAGGAAAAGAAAGAGAGACAAAGAAAGAAAGAAAGCTAGCTTCTGAGGGGCTGGTAATATTCTAGCTTTTCTTCTCGTGGCTTGAGAATCAAATACTAATGACTCCATTCATGAAAGAGCCCAGTCCTTTAACTCCCGGTCCCACCAGAGGACTCTACCCAAGAGAAACCTGGACAGAAACCACAGTGGACCAGCTAAGTGAGAGAGACCTGTGCAGCCAGGTGACATGGAGCAGATGCCTAGAGCAAGCAGAGCCACTTGACAGAGCAGCTGTTCCTCGCTCACTGCCCAGGATTCTCCTGACTTTGAGTAACCAGATGGCAGAATGCCCTACCGTGTAGCCCTTAAATCCAGCTGCGTTCGTGCGAGTGTGTGTGTGTGTGTGTGTGTGTGTGGGTGGGTGGGTGGGTGGGTGTGTGTGTTTCTTTATAAGATTTCCTCACGGTGCTTCAGATAAGAATTGGCTTTTCTTCCTCCTCGCCCTGCTGCTAGGTCTCACAGCTCAGCCTGCCTACGGCATGGTGGATTTGAGCTTCCACAGTCCTCAGCCCCCTTTGCCAGCTTGTCAGGCCTGGGAGTCAGGACTTTGCCAAGTGTATTTGGGAAGGGACAGAATCCGATGGAGTCTGGCTAGTTTCCAACTTCTCTACAGTGCCAAAGTAAACTCGCCTTAGTGGCAAATCAAAATCTATCAGTTTGGCAACAGACTAGCTGGACTTGTGCAAACAGGACTCTGAAGTGGCAGTAAGTGGGGAGATGCAGATCAAGTGAGAACATAGCCACCTGTGAGGTCCGTGGGCCTAGAACTTTCCAGCACTAGGTATAAGTGTTACTGGCCAAAACTGGCAGGGTATGACAAGGTATGCCTGTTTTTGTTTTTGTTTTTTTTCTTGTTTGTTTTTTGGGGTGCTGTCTCTTCAGGCTGTCTATCAGAGTGGGTCTCACAGGGTGGCATCGGGGTCTCCAGCACCCACATAACCTGGGAGCTTGTTCCCAGTGTGAATTCTCAGCCTTCCCCTGCCACCTGCTCTGTCAGATGCCCTAGGGGTGGGTGGGGCCCAGCAATCTGTCTTTTAGGAAGCCCCCCCAGGTAAGTCTGTGGCACGCTAGAATTTAGGACCAAAATTATATCAACTTCATTCTCCAGTGTGCTCGCTGGGAGGGAAAGGAATTAGGACTTCTATATTCAGTTTGCAGCAAATAGAGACATATGTAGTAAAGAGAAATAACGAAGGCATTTCCAAAAGGGCTCAAGGCACCTTGAGGTTCAAAGGGCTTCCAACCGCACCTTAGAATCACCAAAAGATATTTTTAAAAAACACTTTGTCCAGACCTCATCACGAGAAGTTCTGATTTAATTGGTCTTGGGTTAGGTCCCAGGCGTTGAGCCTGCCTCGGTCTGTTCAGGCTGCCATCATGGAGTATCATTGACTGGGCAGCTTATAAACAATGGAAATGGGCTGCTCACGGTTCAGGAGGCTGAAGGCCCAAGATCGGGTGCCCACATGGCCAAGCTCCCAGGAGGGCCAGAGTCCTAGTTCACAGACAGTCTCTCCCACTGTGGCCTCTCATGGCAGAAGGAGCGAGGCCTCTGTAGGGCCTCTTCTGTAAGGGACTAGTCCCATTCCTGGGGGCTCTGCTATAAGCCCTGGCTCCTAATACCTAGACATTTAGAGTTAGATTTCACCACATGAATAGGAGTGGGACACAAGCATTCAGTCTATAACGTACCCCAACCCTACTCTTTCTCTAACTGTAGAATTTAGCCAGGGTGGTGAACTTCTTCAGATAGTTGTTGTTAGGTGCTGTCGAGTCTGTCCAACTCATAGCAACCCTATGTACAATAGGTGAAACACTATTGTCAGTGCTTCTCTGCTATTCATAGGGTTTTCAATGGCAGATTGATTTTTGGGAGTGGATTGCTGGGTCCTTCTCCAAAGCCTCCAGTACCTGATGTTCCAAGATGGTCTCCCATCCAAGGACTAACCAGGCCTGAGCCTGCTTAGCTTCCAAGATCTGATCGGATCAGACACCACAGTGGATCAGCTTCTAGTTCAGATTAGGAAACCCATTATGCCTGCTCAAGTTCTTCCCGTTTTGGAAGAGTTACTTCCCCAGGGTACTTGTTACAGCGTTCAGATTCCTGTTCATCTTCATGTCTAATCAGTCTTCCTCTCTGTGACTTGACTCAGTTGAATCAATTAGTTTTAAGATATTTATTGTTTACCAGCAAGACAGCCAGCATGAACGGTGACAATAAAAGCACCTATCGCCTCCCATCTGGCCCATATAGTTCTCGAAAAGTGTGTTTGTGCATAGATGTGTAGTTAGGACTCTGGGGTCAAAGAGTTCTGAGTTTGAGTGCCAGCCCCACTACTAATTATGAATGAAGTCATCTTGAACAAGTAACTTAGCCTCTGGGAGCCTCTTGGTTTCCTCACAGGTAAAGCTGGCTAGCACAGGGCCAGCCCGCACTGCATTGTTGTGAGGATTCAGTAAGAGTACAAAGGATGAGCTGAGGTGGCACAGTGCCCGGAGCGCTGTTGAGCTCTCTGTACCTGGCTCTCCTTACTGAGGACGGTGGCAGACCTTCTGTCATGTCCTCCCTAACCACTCTGGAATTGGACTGTCCAGTTTCAACCCCTGCTCGCCTGCCCCCGACCACACACATGCCTCGGTATATGACCTTGAGCATCTCATGCAAGCCCTCCAAGCCCGAGACCTGTCATCTATAAAACTCTCATCTGCTACAAGAATTAATTGAAATAAACCCCAGAGATCACGGAGCACAATACAAATCCGTATTCAGTTGTTAACAGTAACATAATTTCGTAGACTTATCCCAATTTTAAAACCATTTTCGGACAATTATTTTAGAGTTTTGTGAGCTTAGATCCCCACATTATCTGATCCTACATTAAGTCAGGATTTGATTTGGGGTTGTGGTTGGGATTAGTATTGGTTTAGTATAAGCATTGATGTAATGCAAGTCATTGTGTGTCCAGGGGATTATCGTGCAGAAGGAGGCATTCTGTCTCTGCCTCTTGCAGGGTTCCCAGCACCCCCTGATGACTTCATCTGAGGCAGGGTAGAAAGATACAAAAATCTGCAGGACATCGGAAGGCAAGAGCTTCTCTCATCCTGGGAACTGGGCTGGGTCTAACCAGCCGAGACTTCCAGCACAGTCAGAAAGGCTGCCCTGAGATCTGCCTGCCTAGAAACCAGTGCTTCCCCCAGACTCTCGCCAAACCGGTGAAGTTAATGGACCTAGGGAATTTCCTTAATATTACATATACTGGGAATTTCCTCCACTGCCTCAATTGAAGCATTTTAACAATGCTTCCTTTTGTTGACCTGTAAATCTATACCAGACATCCCTCGGGAGCCCACTCAGAAGTGTAACTTCAGAAGCCCCGAATCATACACATACCTGTCATGAAGACACTGAAGTGCACCCCTCTCTCTCTGGACATGTACCATCTCTCACCTTTCATCTCAGAAACTTGCAGCTGCCTCCCTCCCTCTCACTGACCCATCCTAAAATTCATTTTTGTGGCAGAGCCAAGGACCCAACATGTCCCCTGAGAGGAGGTGCCAAAGGGAGAACTCCTCGAGGCAGGGGGTAATGTTGGGGTATAGCACTCCTATATCCACTGACATGCTCTTCTCTGGGCCTCTTGCCTTCTCCTCCAAAAGCCTTGTGCCCTTCATCACCCATGAGCTCTCTCCAGCTAGACTGAGCCTTGCAGCCTTGTTGAGTAGGAATCTCTCCTTTCTTCAGTCCCAGACACACTCAATCCTCAATCCAGCATCAGACATCTTTCCTCTTCTCCTTACCAAGCACGAAGGTCTCCCGATGCTCAGGATATACTCCACTTCCCTTCAAAAGTGACCAAACTCTTTCAAACCCTCTACCACTTCTCCTTCCTAATGGCTTCTAATTTGAGAACCGATACCAGTCATTCTTTTGTCTCCAGTGCTTGGAAACTAAAATATCCTTTAAACCCATCTGGGAAGCAACCAATTCAATTAGATTTTGAGACAAGTGCACATGAAGCATAACTGAGATTGAACAAGAGGCGCTCGCTAAAGAAATGGGAAGGAGTTCTCAGGGACTCCGGGGCTGCACGTATTGTGATTCTCTGTGTTCCAAATGTGCCTGCTCTTCATGAGTCACCCTGTCTCATTCCAGTTTCTGCAAACTGTTGTCAATGCTGCCAGGCTGATCTCCCTGTATCTATGCCTGAACAACCGTTCAGGGTAGTTAGTGGGAGCTCCCTGTGTTTGCTGGTTGGAGAAGAGCTGGGGGTGAAATTAAAAGGATCATCCCAAAGGCATCCATTAAGAACATCTGAGTGGAGTTTGAAGTCGTATGTGATTCAAACAGGAGCTAACACTTTTCCTTATTCCCAGAGCTCACTAGAAAGATATCATGGAGTATTTCACTGATAATTAACTACCAACCAATCCAGGTGTGTGCTGTCAACTTCTTGAGTTGCCATCAAACCCCGCTGTGTTTTAGAGGAGCCTCTCCCAGTGGTCCAACCCTAGTCGGCTTCCTGAATTAATTGCACTTCCTGTGTTTGAAGGAATCGTGAAGGTCATGCGACTCAGCTCTTGGCTAATGTATGCATTTGCCCTAGAATGTCTCTCTCAGTGAACATTCAGGGCATTCTGGAAACGTAGGATGGCCAATTCTGTTTGAGATCTTATTAAGGGGTAAGTGTTGTTGTTGTTAGGTGCCATCAAGTTGGTATCCGACTCATAGCAACCCTCATAGGGTTTCAAAACCCTCATAGGGTTTTCAATGGCTGAGTGCTTCAGGATTGCCTTGGGAGTGGATTGCCAGGCCCTTCTCCCATTTTTGCGGTGCTGGGAATTGAACTCGGGGCCTCAGAGACTGCAGCGCAGCGCTCTACCAACTGAGCTAAATCCTAGCCCAAGGGGTAAGTGTATCTGGTCAAAAAGACTCATGTTGATTAAGACACAGTGGCTCAAGCCAGGCAAGGTGGTGCATGGCTGTAATCTCCACACTCAGGAGGCTGAGGCAGGAGGATCTTGAATTTGAGACCAGCCTAGACTATGTAGCAAGACCCTGTCTTGAAAAACAAATGAACAGACAAGTAAACAAACAAAACGTAGTGCCTAGTTCCATTTAACAGTTAGTCTGGACTTAACCTATCTCTTTCCAACACCTGGCTGCCACCCACCACACTCCACCCCAACTTCTACACAAACCTTTGACAACAGGGGTCATCCTTGGACCCTTGGATGCCCTGTGTTCCTGCGTTACTTCCCCTGGGTCCTGCTGTGGTGCCTCCTGTTCCCACCCTCACTCGTGGAGGAATGAGCTGAGCTTGCTGACATTGTGTCTACTGTGTCCCCCTCTTGGCAGGATCAGCACATCACGCTCAGCGAAACACCTATGACGTCTCCATAGGGAATTCACCCCCACGGGGCAGCCAGTGACACCATCCTGACCCCTGACGTTTAAATATTCTGACTCTAAGCTGTTAACTGCACCTCTGCAGTGGCAAAATAGCACAGTGACCAAGCGCAAGGGTTCGGCCATCATACTGACCTTGGTTCTGATCCCAACTCCCCAGTTTAGGTGATATTGGCGAACTGCTCAAAATATCCAAAACTGCTTCCTAGTCTTCAGAATGAGCTAGAACTGGTAAACATACTGTAAGCGTGCTGGGCACATAAATGAGGATGTTTCTAAAGTGCTCAGCACCGTGGCCGACACATGTGGGTTCTTAAATAGTTGTTGTAGTTATGCTGCCATTGTTACTCTGCTTATTTGTCTTAATCCTTCTCATTAGAGTTATCCGTAATGAGTCCAGTCTTCTGAATAACGGCCTTTGTTTGAAGGCAACTTTCCTATCCCACCACAAGATCGATGTTGCCATGATGAATGCGTATTCCTACTGCCTTAACCACATATTTTGTGAAATGGATCTCAGTTCAGTAATGTAGAGGATCAAAGGGTATAGGCTCGGGCAGAGTGCGTGCAGATATCATCTCCCCATATTAACCACAGGAACTTAGAGAAATCCCTTCAGCCTCCTGTGCTGAAGGTAGTGTGGTTTTGGGCTGGGTTTTCTAGAGGGATGTGCGTCCTACTGTTTCTCACAAGGAAGGTGTTGCTGAAAACCTAGGTCTTTTTCACACCTGCGATGGCTTTTTGTGGTTATTTGAGGATTGGAAAGCTAAATGGGAGTGGCAGAGAGGAAGGATAATCTGAGCCCGGGGTCCCATTGAGGGAGGCAGGAGTAGGAAAAAATGGAAGGGAGGCGGGAGGCAAAAGAGCCAAAAAGACGGTGCCGTGTCTGCTGGCCTCTGTGGTATTGAGCAGGGCTGACTGACAGGTCTTTGCGCCACTTGCCCGCCCCTGGTTTCTGAGGGGCTACAGGAGCAACTCTTCCTCAAGACCATAAGGGAGGCGATGTCCTGATGTCCTTGTGTCAGTGTCCGTTCTCCAGGCTTGCTGTGCATGCGTGGATGCTAACAACTCTCCGAGAACGGCAAGAGGTGCGCGATGCAGTTGAGGGCAAGGGTTAGCTAGTCGTGCCCACCTGAAGCGGATCAGACTGCACAAGGTGGCGGTCCCCTGAGTAGCAGCTGGAGGCAGAAAATAATGCCAAGCGCCTCGAGACAGTGAGGGCAGGAGGACACAGCGTGCATCGAGGTAACCAGCGTGCATCGAGGTAACCACAGGCGTTGTCACACGTATGCACTGGATGCCTTTAACCTGCGGCGGGGCTTTGCGCATGTACCTGTACACATCTTCCTGTGCGTTTAGGTCCTTCCTTCCTTCTCCTTCCAGGATGTGGGGTTGAGTCTGTTATGCGAGGCAGTCAGTCTGGCTAACATACTGCTTACACTGCTCCATCTGGGTCTTTGTTGTTGTTGTTAGGTGCCATCAAGTCGTGTCCGACTCATAGCGGCCCTTATAGGGTTTTCAATGGCTGATTGTTTCGGGATTGCCTTGGGAGTGGGTTGACACATCCTTCTCCCATTTCTGTGGTGCTGGGAATCGAACTCAGGACCTCACAGACTGCAGAGCGGCACTCTACCAACTGAGCTAAATCCCAGCCCATCTGGGTCTTTAAAATACTGGGGGGAAAAAAAAGTCAAATGAGAAAAAACTTTGCAGGCATTTTCCTCAGTGTTTTCTGATCCTATAAGAATTGCCCCAAGTCACCCCTATCCCCAGTGCGGCCCTCACGCAGGTCCGTACAGAAGAAAATGGGCGTTGAGCTAGAGAGTATTCAGATACTGTCTCAGAACGGGCTCATCTATTGTCCCAGTCCTACCCATCCTTTACCTTCCAGTCTCATGGAACAAAGTTTAAGTTGCCAGAAGAAGCGCCACCCAAATATAGCATCACACGGAGGCATAGGTAAGGCCTGCTTTGTCTAATACAGAACCTTCCTGTCTGGTCTCGTTCTTGAAGCTTCAGCATGAGAAGCAAAGATCCTGCGTGCACATGAGGTTAATAAGTGCACCGAGCGACATTTGAGTACATAAAACGCCTGTGACATTTCATGTGTATCAACTCTCCCATCTAAGTCATATTGATGTATTCATATAAGTGTTTCTCCTTCCTGCCCTCTAATTTTCCATTTTTAAATAAAAAATAAAGGGACTGAAATATTGCTGGAGATTCCATTTACTGGGACTATATAGCCAGGCAACCCTGTAATAGAATAAATAATAATAGAAATAGTCTTATTTACTGTATCTCATAAATAGTAGCCGACTATTTTATGGCATTATTTTTCTCCCCTTAGCTCAGTTTGAATGAAAATATTGAGAGAAGCACCTTCTGCGATGAGCATTATTTAAAAGCTAAAGGAAAAATAAAATAAACAAAATGAGATTCCATCTTCGTAGCTGATGCAGAGTCAGACTCCTTTCCAGGAAGGGGAAAGTGTCCAAGGTGGAGAAAGTATTGAAATAAGGAAATAAGAATGCATTTTCTGACATTCCTTTTACATATGTTAAA
>VMDO01042690.1:0-10380 GCA_007922755.1 Pedetes capensis | reverse complement strand
ATGTTTCCAACTGCAGCAGTAGCCCTGTGGCATCCAATCCCGTCAGATCTCGGAAGCTAAGCAGGGTCGGGCCTGGTTAGTACCTGGATGGGAGACCGCCTGGGAATACCAGAAGCTGTAGGCTTGGGAGAAGGACCTGGCAACCCCCTCCCAAAAATCAATCTGCCATTGAAAACCCTATGAACAGCAGAGAAGCACTGAAAATAGTGTTTCCCCTGTTGTACAGAGGGTCGCTATGAGTCGGATACCGACTCGACGGCACCTAACAACAACAACAATGTTTCCAAGGGCTGGGATTTAGCTCAGTTGGTAGAGCACTACTCTGCAGTCTCTGAGGTCCCGAGTTCGATTCCCAGCACCGCAAAAATGGGAGAAGGACTGGCAATCCACTCCCAAGGCAATCCCGAAACAGCCACTGAAAACCCTATAGGGATTGCCATGAGTTGAGCATGACTCAATGGCACCTAACAACATGTTTCCAAAGTCTAAAGGAAGAGAGAATCCTGTGTGGTGGTGCGCCTCTGTAACGGCAGCATTCCTGAGGCTGAGGCAGCGGGATCACAAATTTGAGGAGAGCCTGGACTACACAGGACCCTGTCTCAATAACTAACAAGAAAAGAAACATTTAAAAAGAAAGACTCTTTTCAGAGCTTTGATTCTATCCTTGCAGTCCACATTTTCCTTATTAACATAGTTATTATGCATCCATAGGATGTCTGTAATACTTATCTGTTCAAAGCATTTTTCTATGATGCTTTTTAATTTTTATTACTGAGCACTATATGTCATTATTCTGATTGATATATGTGGTTTTACTTCATTTATCATGGAAACTTGGAAGTCTAATATTACTACAGTTTACTTGTTGTTGTTGTTGTTGTTGTTAGGTGCCGTCGAGTTGGTATCTGACTCATAGCAACCCTCATAGGGTTTTCAATGGCTGACTGTTTCGGGATTGCCTTGGGAGTGGATTGCCAGGCCCTTCTCCCATTTTTGTGGTGCTGGGAATATGAATTTGGGACCTCAGAGATTGCAGCACAGCGCTCTACCAACTGAGCTAAATCCCAGCCCTCCCAACAAAGAGAAGCCCAGAAACCGGATGGATACACTACTGAATTTTACTGGACCACTTAAAGAGCTAATACCAATGCTTGTCAAACTATTCCATGAAAGAGGAAGAACACTACAAAGCTCATTGTACAAAGCCAGTGCAGCCCTGATACTAATCTGGATTAAGAACATGGAAAAAAACAACAAACAACAAAAACAAAAACAAACCGCTATAAAGCCAGGCGTCATAGAATGCACCTGGAATCCCTACAGCCTTGGAGGCTGAGGTAAGATGATCACAAGTTTGAGATCAGAGGCAGCTTGCACAATTTAGCGAGACCAGACCCGAGGCAGGGCTGGGATTTAGCTCAGTGGGTAGAGCGCTGTGCTGCAGTCTCTGAGGTCCCGAGTTCAATTCCCAGCACCGCAAAAATGAGAGAAGGGCCTGGCGATCCACTCCCAAGGCACTCAGCCATTGAAAACCCTATGAGGGTCGCTGTGGGTTGGATACCGACTCGATGGCACCTAACAACAACAACAGACCCGAGGCAATTGCATGTCTCTAAAGGAGGCAGGAAGGAGGCACATTGTAACTTTAAGCACGTGCTTTACATGTTATGAATCACTTTAAATCCACCATTTCCTTTGATTCTTATAAGAATTCTCTTTTAGAAAGAAATCATCATTGCCTTTTCATCTACCTGATGAAAATAGTAAATCACGGAGTATATGAATGATTTTTCATCCAGGCCTAAATTGGAGGCAACAGCAGAGATTGAATTTTAATCCAATCTCCAATTGGTCTAATTCCTCTCAAATTTCCTAAGATTCAGCTTCATTCTGTCCCTTCACATGTGAGCAGCCACGTGTAGCTTCTAAGCACATGGCATGTCTTCTTGTTCTCTTTTCCACTTCCTTTTTTCAACATCATCCTACCCCAGGGATGGCACAGAGGTGGGGACTGACTAGGGAAATGATGACCCTTATTATGACCTTCTCACTCAGCTTCTCATTAACTGGGGACTTGAAGGCCATTTTCTCCTCAAGGGAAGTGAAGAAAATAAACAGCTCAGCCATGGCCAACTGTTCTCCAAGGCAAGCTCACTTTCCTGCAAGACAAAAACAGAACACGAGTTTTCTTTGCAACTGACATTAGTGCCTCCGGGGTTTGGTTTACTTGACTATGACCTATAAAGTCTGAGCAGAGTCAGGCCTTTATGCCATTCCACTTATATATATCTGACATTATTGGACTTCAATAAAGCCCAGAATACATGTCCTATAGCAAAATGTCAAATGCCTTCAGAGGTCAGGCCGATTTGGGGTGAAAGTGCAGAGAATAGGGGAATAAAAGTGGGAGGCCTGGACTCACTGAAAAACTGAGTGTCTTACGTGAAGTGTTTAATATTCAATAACAGAAATGTCATCTTTTTCTTGTGTTTATTGTATTCTGTCATCCTGGGGGTCCTCAGTGACATGGATAAAGGCCTGACTCTGCTCAGACTTTATAGGTCATAGTCAAGTAAACCAAACCCTGGAGGCACTAATGTCAGTTGCAAAGAAAACTCGTGTTCTGTTTTTGTCTTGCAGGAAAGTATATTGGAACTGCGTGGGACTCCTTTCTTATGTGGTCCTTCCTCAACTGGGGCCTGGGGTCAGATCACCCTCTCCATAGTTTACCCTAAGCAATATTGTGGCTTCATCGGACTCAGAACAGGAGGTAGAAGGACAGAGATTCCACTCAACCTCTCCTTTCTAACAATGTGTTTGGGGCAAGTTAGGAAACTTCTCTACACATTCTTGGAAAATAGTTATGTGTTTAAGGTAAATAAAAATTATTTTCCATATCATACAGGCTACATACCGAATCCAAGTAAGCCAAATAATTTGACAATTTATGCAGGAAAACAAAGTTTTAAAATGTCAACTGCATAGTAGTGAATAATCTAACTATGTTGTTGTTGTTAGGTGCCGTCGAGTTGGTATCCGACTCGTAGCGACCCTCTGTACAACAGGGGAAACACTATTGTCAGTGCTTCTCTGCTGTTCATAGGGTTTTCAATGGCAGATTGATTTTTGGGAGTGGGTTGCCAGGTCCTTCTCCCAAGCCTACAGCACCTGGTGTTCCGGGGCGGTCTCCCATCCAAGGACTAACCAGGCCCGACCCTGCTTCCTTTCCGAGATCTGACCGAATCGGATGCCACAGGGTTACGGCTGCAGGCAGGCTCTCCTGCAAAGGGTTAGGCTAATAAAGTTCCCGTTTGTTCTTGAAGGCTCCCAAGGTCTTCTTGGGGCCACTGACCAGCTCTTGCCCACTCCCGAGGGCCCCCGAGCGAACTGGTGTTGAGGTGAAGCTCCGTGATCTTCTGCCGGGCCGGAGCGGACCCCAACATCCTGAGATGGTAGTAGGAGGGGACAGCTCAGAGGCTCTGGGGAAGAGCAATCCGTTCTCCTTCCTCCTGCAGCCTCAGCCCCTCACTGATGACACGACGCTTACAGGCTCCGGGGACTGGCACGTGGGCATCCTGGTGGGCAGGGCATCATTCTATCTCTGCAGCAAACCCCCAGGTTTTCTTCTTGAAGTTTATCCATCCTTCCTGTTTCAGGCCAGGAGCCACCTTCCCAGAACTGCGGGCATAAGGTGCTGGAGGGCTCAGGGCTGACCTTTCCTCCATGGCACCCTATGGCCTGCATCGCCCATGGGTAAGGCCTTCCTCCCCGATAAGTCATAGTGGGGCCTTTGTTGTCAGTGAGATGGCCACACGTGTGGGTCTTTGACGTGGTGGCCCAGGGCGTGCCGCTATCTACATGTGTCAGATAATGGAGGGGGACCATGGGGTGGAGCCCTGGCTTACAGTGTTTGCTCATCTCTGTGGTACAAATATCTTCCCCTCAGCCAGCTTCCAGCTACCAATATGAAATCAGCCCGCTTGGAATCCAAGAAATTTAAGCCGGGTCTGGGGCTGAGGTAGGCCTGGTTCTGCCCATAACATCTGTTTGTCTTTCTGTACACCATGATTGTACATGAACTGAAAAAGTGGGACAAGCCGGGTGCAGTGGCGCACGCTTGTCATCCCAGTGGCTTGGGAGGCAGAGGCAGGAGGATCACAAGTTTGAGACCAGGGGCAGTCTGTGTAACTTAGCGAGACCCTCTCTCAAAAAAGTAAAAAAAAAAAAAAAAAAAAAAAAAAAAAAAAAAAAAAAAAAAAAGTGAGACAAACCGGCCAGGTTGCATAGGATCCCCGAACCATGGGAAGCCTGAGCTGTGTTCAGATTCATCTGCTCCGTCCAGCACGTTCCGGGCCCCAGAGCTGGTTTTGCCACCTTGGACGTGGAGGATGGACAAGAGACAGCTGCCGCCCTCAGCCTGCAGCCTGGTCTGCAGAGGAGGTAGGTCGCTAATGGCAGAAGTGCCACGCTCCTCTATGCTGCTCTCTGCAGGGTGGAAGGCGCAGGCTGGAAGGTGTGCTTACAAGGCCACGTGCCTAAAGCTTCTCTCCAATCAAGTCAACCTCGGGGCGAAAGAGCAGGGAAAGAGGCTTCCCAAACAGAAGGGACTCCTGCAAATAGAAGCTTCGATTTTTCTCTGCAGACCGCGGAGGCCCTGTGGGAAAGGGCCTGGGGCCCTGGCCCACCTGGCTTCAGAGGAAAGGTCCTCCCTCAGCCGTGGCACATTCTGAGGAGCAGGAAAATGGTGCGTGGCTGTGCCACGCATGCGGGGCCCACGGGGGGATTTGATGTGAGATCTGTCAGCGGCTTGGGCAGCCCATCCACTGCACCTGGCTGAGGACTTCAGACTCCTCCTGTCAGGCAGGTGCTCAAGATCCCTGGGCAGCGTGGTCCTGGTTAGTGGCTGATTTCCACAGGGGTAACAAGTCGGCAGTGGCAAGACTTCCACAGTGAAGAGGCCCTGTCTCACCACCCTTCCTTGTCTAAGGTGTCCTATTGGATGTGAGAATGATGTCCAGGCCTCCAAAGTGCCAGCGTCATAGCTAACAGGAACCTGCTTCCTGCCCTTCCCCTGCCCCGCTGGGGACGCACAGCCTGTGGGACACACAGCCTGGACGCATGGCCACATAGGCCCATGCCGGAGCAGGGGGTGCTCCTGGGCCAGGCATCCCTGTGGCCTCCAGGTCTTGTACTCATGGGATGGAATGAAGACACCATTGGTCCCCAAGTCTTCCTCTAGCTGCATGCCCTAAACTGTCTCGCAGGAAAGGGTAGAGGGTGGGGTGTGCCCCGGATATATTCCCTGGAGCTCAGGAAGCTACACTTTGGAAGCAAAGCCAGGATCCATGGCCCCCACCCCACCCCCGCCCTGTGCAGCTGCCACCAACTGCACTGCAGGACCTGTGTGAGCCGCCCGGAGGGGAGGGCTTGGTTGGGGGTTGTGACCCTTCCTTGACCGACTAGGTAAAGCCACCTCTGAGATCTAATCTCAGGTTACCAGGCCAATCCTGCTGCTGCCAGGGGTGGGGCGGGGAGGATCCTGCATATGCCACACTCATGCCACCCAATCAGAGGACCCAGGTGACAATACACAGAGATCTCTCTATGCAAGCCAAGTTCGGAGAATTCTGCAAAGAACGCCAGAGCTTTCCCCAAGACTCCACAGATGAGTGAAATGTTTCGCTCGGCCACCAGAAGGCACTGTCAGCTAACCTAGAACCCCTCCAGCAGCCCAGGTAGGAATTCCTGATGCTCAGTTGTAAAGGAGTGGCGATTGGATCGTTTTTTCCGCGAAGGGGCCGCCCGTTCTGACAATTAGCCCAGAAAATCCCCAAGATGGGACCCCCGAGTCACAAACTCCCCAAGCCACCGAGGCCATTACGCTCGGGAAATTCGTGGAAAATCGAGCTGTCACATCCTGGGCTTGCCCAGGGCAAGCGCATGTTGTCCTAGATCCATGCGTGATGTCCCCGGGGGGCACTGGGCAATGCTGAGACGCTGCTGCTGGTCACAGTTGGGGATGGCTGCGGGAATCTAACGGGCTGAGGCCAGGGGTGATGCTAAACATCAAGACACACAGGACAGACAGACTTTGTCCCCGGCAGCCTAAAATAGCCACGGATGGGGTCGCTCCCAAGTAAATGAGCCAGATGAACTGCCACCTCTGTTACCACAGATCACCGGTGTGTCCAAGGAGGTTAAGGCACCGGGAAGCCTTTAAAGGTGAAAGGAGAAGTTCACGTGGTTTTTCTTTCTTCTTTCTTTTTCTTTTTTCTTTCTTTCTTTTTTTTTTTTTTTTTTTTTTTTTTTTTTTTTTTTTTTTTTTTTTTTTTTTTTTTTTTTTGCGGTACTGGGGGTTGAACCCAGGGCCTCGCGCTTGCATGCTCTGCAAGTGCTGGACCACTGAGCTGCGCTCCCAGCCCATTTTTTTTTTTTTTTTACTTTTTGAGACAGGGTCTCACTAAGTTACACAGACTGCCTCTGGTGTGGAACTTGCGATCCTCCTGCCTCCACCTCCCGAGCCGCTGGGATTACAGGCGTGCGCCACTGTGCCTGGTGCTACGTGCTATTTTGAAAGCAGGTCCTCTGTGAGGCTCAGTGCAGCTGACGGTGTCCCTTGCCCGACAGTGGTGTCACTGGGGAGGCGTCCTCACAGAGCCAGTTATGCAGAGCTCTGTGCTGCCAGACTTCCCAGCCACCCCATCTCAGACATGCCAGCATGTAGCCCCCACCAACCTTCTGACTTCACTTTCGTCTGACATAAGAGACTCCATCTTGGCGCCCGCAGTTCTCACACCAGAAACAAGGAATGACCTCACCCCAAATGCCCCAATGCTGAACATGAGGCCCCTGCTGTCACTGAAAAGAATCTTCCCTCTGGGCGGGAAAGGCCTCCCTGGCTGTTCTGGAAACTTCCGGATGTTCTCACCAGCCATCAGAAGCAGGTGCCCCTGGGGACCGTCCTCCTCTGGGGAGGGGCTGCAGCTGGTGGAAGGGTTTCCCCTGCCCAGGGAGGCCCGAAGGTGGGTCATAGCCTCCTCCCCCTGCTTATGTCCCCCGAGGAGGCCCTGCAGCAGGTGACATGCATCTCCACTGCTCGGGCAGGACCCCTGCAGGCCGGGGTCATTGGCCCCAAGACTCAGACACCCCATCAGTGACTGGGGCTCAGTCAGGCTGAGCCAAAGGGCAGAAAACACCACAGCCAGGGTCTGGTCCTCATGGAAATATTGTGGCATCCAATGCTAGGGTGGAGGGGAGAGGAGGGGGTGGTGATAGAGGCGGAGACGATGACCTGGGGTCCAGAAACACCAGCGGGGCTGGAGAGGCCACCTGGCAGGGCTTCACGGAGAGGCTGGGGGCAGGGGCCGGGGCTGTAACCAGACGGCCTCCAGCTTGGAGAAGAGCTGGTTCCAGAGCCTTAGGACACAGGGAGGGGCTGGGCGGGGGCCAGGGAAGGGGACCCTGTGGAGGAAGGAAGACACCAGCCGGAACACTGCCAGGGCTGGACGCCCAACACGAGGCCCAATGTGTCCCCCTCTGGCTCCTAAGTGTCCCGGGGGCAGGGCTGCCCCCACCATCTGTGCCTCCTGGGGTGCCTGGCATCCTTCCTCCACCCCTCTGCTGGTGTCCCGCGCTGGGGCTGGGGCGGGACGGGCTGCGCAGCGGCCGAGGCCGCGACTCCTCTCCGCCGCTCCCCGGCTACAAGTTGCTTCTTCTCTTCAGCACCCTCCCGGGGTTGTCACCGTCGCGGTCCCCAGCTTCGCCTGCATGCGGACTCAGCCTTCTGCTGCTGGAGACGCGGAGAAAGGCGGGGGGTCAGAAGAGCGGGACCTCTGTGTCCCACAGCTGCCGGGCTCGTCCAGGTGACCGAGTGAGACCCAGAGGGCAGCGACAGGTGGCCCAAGGGACTTCCGTGGGAAGGAGGCAGGCAGAGGCCCTGCTCAGGCTGTTGGGCAGGGAGTCAGGGCCCACGCTCATCCACCGAGGGGCCCAGGGCTGATTCCCCCACACACACTGCCACCCCACAGCCGGCAGCCAGCGGCCCCCCTGGCTACTAACAGGACACGCGACAGTCCCAGCAATGCTTGAGCCTCCTGTTGCCGTCACGGCTCACCGTTCTCTAACCGTGGCCCTGTGGCTCTTCCGACCCCCGGCGACATCTTCAGGAAGAGTCCATCTTCCTGCCTGACTCCAGATGCACAGTGGGTGTCAGGAAGCAGCACAGGCAATAAGCGGGGACCCCTTTGTACCTGAGTGGTCCTGAGGCCTGGTCCCCCGAGGCGGGGACGTCATCGCTGGGTGGCCCCTGGTCCCCCCTGCCCCGGGGCGGGGGCTTCTTCCTTTTGCTCCTTAGGGGTTTCTCTGTAGAAGACAGGTGGGCCCAGGCATGTGGAAGTCAGGTGGTCTCCTGGCACCCTGGGGGGCTAGGAGGGCCTAAGCACCACCTCAATGATGGGGAAACTGAGGCCCAGGAAGCGAAGAGCTTTCCCATGCCGATGCAGTCAGCCGGCGGCAGAGCTGGGAAGGGTCTTGCCCCACCCCCACCCCGTCTGCCAGGACCCTCTGGCCTCCGGTTCTACCAGCTGCTAGAGGTGGCATGAAAAACTGAGGCCATTTGCAGCAAAATGGATGGAGGTGGAGAAAATTATTTTAAGTGAACAAACAAGCTCAGAAAGAGAAACACCATATGTTCTCATATGTGGGAGCGGAATCAAAATTAAAAGAAGGAAAAAATCCTATACAAAGGTCGGATCATAATAAAAGAAAAAAAAAGCTAAGAATGGTATTAGTATAGATGGTCTAGAAAATGCAGGTAGCAGCTCTGACAAGGTAAAAAGAAAGTTCACTGCAGGAAAAGTTTCTATCTTAAACAGAACTGGAACCCAAGGATATATAGAAAAATATTACTATAAAAAGACAAGTAAATGGTAGAGAAGTCTTTAATGAGGGGGTGGGACGGGGGGGGAAGCGTACAAGAGGGTAAGGGGGAGCCTATATGAATAATGTACAACAAAATGCATATATGGAAATGTCACAATGAAAAGCATGTCAGAATGGATCACATTAAGGTGTACATAAAAAATTCCCAATAAAAAAAAAAAAACTGAGGGTGGAGGGCAGGTACTGCAGCCCTTGGCTTAAAAGAGTGCCATGTGTGCAGCCCCTTCGAGCCTCCCCCACTACCAGGTGACCACAGCCTGTCATGTCATGGAGGTGTCGATGGTAGGGGGATGAGGGCTCCTTTTCCTTCCTACCTTACTGATGGGGAAGGGTCAGGGATGAGGCAGAGCTGGGGCGTGGCAGAGCCAGGAGCTGGGATCGTCAGGTGTTAGAGAGCTAGGGCTCCAGGGGCCTAATGGCTGCTCCCTTTCAGAAAGGGCAGGGAAGCCCAGGGAGGTTGTTGTTGTTGTTAGGTGCGGTGGAGTCGGTATCCAACTCATATCAACCCTCATAGGGTTTTCAATGGCTGACTATTTCAGGATTGCCTTGGGAGTGGATTGCCACGTCCTTCTCCCATTTTTGCGGTGCTGGGAATCGAACTGGGATCTCAGAGACTGCAGTGCAGCGCTCTGCCAACTGAGCTAAATCCCAGCCCCGCCCAGGGAGGTTAAATGTATATTCTCCATTCTAACTTGGGCCCTTTCAACTGTTTTAGAGGGCTGTAACTTCAGATGCCTGCAGCTGTACCACTGTGGTGTCCAATCCTGTCAGATCTGGGAAGCTAAGCAGGGTCGGGCCTGGTTAGTACTTGGATGGGAGACTGCCTGGGAACACCAGATACTGTAGGTATGGGAGATGGACCCGGCAACCCAGTTCCAAAAATCAATCAGCCATTGAAAACCCTATGAATAGCAGAGAAGCACTGACAGTAGTGTTTTGTCTGTTGTACATAGGGTTGCTATGAGTTGGACACCGACCCAGTGGCACCTAACAACAACAACAACAACATCAGATGTGGACTAGAATCACATCCAAATCTGCTCGTGATTCTAGTCTGCATCTGATTTTGTGTTGAAGGGCTGGGGTTTAGCTCAGTTGGTAAAGTGCTACTGTGAGTTCTATGGGTTTTATCCCCAGCACTGCAAAAATGGGAGAAGGATGTGGCCACCCCCAACCCCCTCCTTGAAACAATCCAGAAATAATCAGCCATGGAAAACCCTATGAGGTTTTCAGTCCATTTGTATTGACCTCATTCTTATCTTCCCTCCCCCCCTTTTAATGTGATCTGACCTTTGAGTAGGATTTTTCCTTCTTGTAATTTTGAGTCAGCTCTCTCATATGAGTGAGAACATGTGTTGTTTCTCTTTCTGAGCTCGTGTTCGTTCACTTAAAATAATTTTCTCTAATTCCATCCATTTTGCTGCGAATGACCCTATTTCA
>VMDO01042689.1:0-10300 GCA_007922755.1 Pedetes capensis | reverse complement strand
TTCCCACCAGTCATTTTATACCTTTGGGTTTTGTAGAAAAGTCCTGTAAGACAAGGTGCTCACCCCTAAACTGCCCGTCTAGGGTCCAGCTCCCTCCACAGAGTTCTGCCCACAAGTGCTCAGCAGCTCACCTGAGTGACTCTGGTTTGAGATTTCCTCCTCTGAGAACCAAGGCATTTCTTGCTGCAACCTGAAGATCACCTCTGGCTTGAAACTGCAGTACCCTGTTGATGGAGAACAAGTGAGGGCGAAGGCCCAAATACATGAGCTTTCTGGTCTCCAACGGGGGAGGAAGACACAGCTTCAGGAGCAGCATCCTGAAGGTGCTCGTGTGAGTTAAACTGGGAGTTGACAACACAGTCTTTGTATTCCTCATAAGGGTTTGGTTCCCTCAGATTCCTGAATGCAAAGCCTAAAGAACATGAAATCTTATGTTCCCACATGTGTCAACCCAGACAAGGAGGACCCTCTCTACAGAGCTGCACGTCAGGCGCCTCTGCTCACCCAGGGAGGCGAGGTGGCTGTAGGTCTCCAGCATCACGTCCCTGTATAGAGCCCTCTGGGCAGGGGCCAGGAGGCACCACTCCTCCTCGCTGAGATCCACTGTCACGTCCTCCAATGACACAGTTGTCTGTAACATAACATTTCTGTTTAATCTGAAGGGTTCAAAATTAGAAACAGACACAGAAAATACCTGAGAATGTTATTATTATGTTTATTCATAACAAATTAATACAGGCAAATGTATTTTGGATCTAACATTCCATACTTTGAAGGTACTCAATTAGAAAACATTTATAACAATTTGTATATATTTATAAGGCATGTACATGAATCATCAATAGACATATTAGTAACACTTTTTTTAAAAAAAAGTCTTGCTTTTGCCAATTGCTGTGGCACACATTTGTAATTCCAGCAACCTGGGAGGCTGAGTCAGGAGGATTTCGAGTTACAGGCTAGAGGGAGCTTGTGCAACTTAGGAAGACTCTGACGCAAAACAAAAAAGGAGCTGGGGGTGTGCCTCATGGACAGATGGCCTATCCACATGCCAAGCCTGTCTAGTCCAGGGGGAGCACCCACCTCTCAGAAGCCTGAGACAGGCCATCTCTCCCTAAGCATCGGAGCTTGACATCTGAGCCACAAGGGCCAGCCTCAAGAGGCCCTAGACATAGCAGAACCCAGCCTGACATGAGCCACAGTGATTCACGAGCACTTTCAAAGTATATGAGAGGCCTGGGTTTGACCTCTCAGTACCACTAAAAAAAATAAAAAGGATAAAAAATAAAATTAAAATTTTCTTACTTTCATAGCCAAAAAGCATAAATATATTTCTTATAAATTTTATCTTGGATCCTAACACACTACTCTGGGAATACCCTGTGGCAGGGATCAGCAAATTATGGCCTATGTGCCAAGTCTGGCTTGCTGCTTTTCAAATAAAGTTTTAGTGCAACACAGTATGCTCAATTATTTTGCATTATCTATGTGGCTTTTGAAACTCAGCACTAAGAAGTACTATTAAAAGCTTTAGGATTGTTAAAGCTAAAAATATTTATTATATCACCCTTTACAAAAAATTTGCCAATACTGGACTAAACAAATGACTTTGACAGTAAAAAAACAACAATGAAACACAGAGTGTGTGTGTATTGAGAGATGAAAAAAGGTACACCATGCAATTATTAATCAAAAGAGAGGGGATATGGTTATATTAATATTGAAAACAGTAGGCTTCAAGAAAAATGTAAAAGATAGTGAGTGAGAACTAATAATGAAAAAAATCATTCCCTCAACAATAGATAAACCTAAACTGGTATGCATGTGAAAACGCAGCTTCCAAATATGATCATTATTTCCTTATTTACAGATTATGTAATTGTGAATCCATGTACTTATTAAAACTTGTGTACAACCTTAAAATCAACACTCTGTAGCTGTTTTCAGTCATGTGCAGACATCTGCAGAGTGGTAAAGACAATGAGCTGCCTCGTGCACATATGCGGCTGAGGCTGACCCAGGCGTCCTCCTTCCTTCTGATCTGAGGCTGTGAACAACTGTCCTTTTCTCAGTCTACTTAATGGCAGACTTCCTGGCAGTTCTGCGGTTTTTCTTGAAGATTTCACCCTGTCAAATGGCCCTGCATGTGGTGCTGAAATGCTGTAGGGTGCTCTTAAGTGCAAGAAGGCGATGATATACGTCAGGAGCAAATGCCAGTGTGACATAAACTTTGTTCAGGCATAAGTTATGGTGCTGTTGGCCATTAGTTCAACATTTATATATCAACAATAATATTAAATAAGATGTTTTCAAGCAGAAAGACACAGAAAACAAGATTATATGATGACTGATGAAAATGGAAGAGAGGCTCACAGGAGCCTAACCCTGTATGTGCCCTCTGAGCAACGGTTCAGTATTTACTAGCTCAGTGTTTGTGGGGATTTTATATAGCATTACTACTGAGAATAATCAGAGTTCACTGATACAAACAAAAGATAACAGAAATTAGATTCACCATTGTAATTAATGACTTTAATATAACTTTCTCAGTAACTCATAGAAAAGCAGATCAAAAAACCAACAGAGATATAGGATAGGAGTCTGCCAACTACAGCCTACAGGCCACATCCAGCCCATCATGTTGTCTTCTTTGTAAATGGAAAACCAAAACCAAAACCCACTTCTATCATTACCACGGCCACTACCACTGTTTTTTGTAAGTAAAATTTTATTGAACATAACCATATCCATTTGTTTACACTATCTTGGCTGCTACAGTACTACAACTGTAGTTCAGTAGATGGGACAGAAATGATCTCTCTCACAAAGCTTACTTTCTGACATTTACAGAAATGTAAACTGCCTGCCACTGATACAGATTTAAATTCCACAATTAACTAACTTGACCGTCACCTACAGCTTAACCTCTGCACAGTACAAGTTCTAGTGTACTTTGTACAATGGGAAAAAAATGTCTCAAAACATTAGAAAAAGCTGTAATCATACAGTGTGGCTTTGGACCTTAGGTCAAACATATATAGACCTGGGAACAAAGCTGGGTGAGTGACGATTAATAGTTAGCATTTTCTTCTTCTTCATCATCTTTTTAATCTATTCGGAGAGAGGGAGGTACCTGCAGGGAGAACTGGGGCCTGCTGTGCCTTTTCTGAAGCAGATGCCACTGGACACCATACAAAACATAAGGAAGCTAAAAGCACTTTAATGATGAGCTTAAGGGCAAGGGTTATGCTGGTGCAAGTGTGTCAAGTCATGTGGGCCACACACATATGGGGATTTTCATTCTGGGCAGGATCAAGGGAAAAGTCAGAAGAGAACTTAGGTTCATAATGTTGAGTCTGGTGAATAGGAAAACACATAATACTAAACCTTATGGGATGCAGCACAAACAGTGCCTAAGATGAACATTACAGCTATGACACATGTACTAAAAAAGATTTTGGTGGCCCACCTCTGTAATCTTAGCACTCAGGAGCCTGAGGCAGGGGCATCTTGAGTTTGAGGCCCACTGGCTACATACCAAGACTATGTCTCAACTTTGCCCCCTAGTCCCCAAAAGAAACAATTTTGAAGCAGTAACTTAACTATAAAACCTAAGGAACTAAATAAAAAGGGGACATTAGGGAAATGTCCTAGGGAAAAAAGGACAGTAATAAAATACAATAAACAACTATACACCAACAAACTAGAAAACATAGATGAAATGGACAAATTCCTAGAAATGCACAAACTATCAAAAAATGACTCAGAAAGCCCAAGACCAGCTGGTTTCACTGGTGAATACTGCCACACATTTATAGAAGAATAAACGCCAATTCTCCTCTGGTTCTTCCAAAAATCATTTCCTAATTCAATCTATGAGTTAACTAGAACCAAAGCTAAATAAATCACACAAAAATTATAAATGTCATTTATAATTATAGGTGCAAAAACCCTCTACAAAATACTAGCAAACTAAGTACAAAAATACAAAAAAGGACAGATGGTCTCCAATTTATAATGCTTTGACTTATGATTTCTCAACTTTGTGATGGTTAAAAAGCAATATTCAGTAGAAGCCATACTTTATTAGAAAATACAGACTTCCTCTTAGTTGATTTTGCCCAAGGTATATGTTCTGAGTACATTTAAGGTAGGCCAAACTAAGCTATGGTATTAAATGTATTAAATGCATTAAATATATTAAATACATTTCAACTCATATTTTTAATTTAATGGGATTATCAGACCATTACCCTATCATAAGTAGTGAAGCATTGTACATAACATAACCAAGTACAATTTATTGCACAAATGCAAGGGTGCTCACCATAAGAAAATCACTCACTGTAATATATCACCTTAATAGAATGAAAGAAATCAATTTCACGATGCAGAAAAACTCTTTGACAAGATCTAACACCCTTTCAGTATAAAAGGATTCAACACAGTTGTTTGCTGTTGTTAGGTGCCGTCGAGTCAGGTCTGATTCAGCAACTTTATGTATAATGAACAAAAAACTTCAAGTTTTTTGAACAAGATCCCCAAAACACGAGAAATAAAACCAAAAACAGAAATGAAATGACATCAAATTTAAAAACTTCTGCACAGAAAGGGAAACAGAGTGAAAAAGACAACCTATAGAATGGGAGAAATTATTTGCAAACTACATACCTGACAAGGGACCAGTATCCACAATATATAAGAAACTCCAAAACCTCAATAGCAAACCTCAAAATAACCCAATTAAAAAATGATTGACAGACCTAAATAGACCTTTCTCAAAAGAGGAACTACAAACGGACAACAGGTGTATGAAAACAGGCTCAACATCACTTATCAGGGAAGTGCAAATCATAACCACAGTAAGATATTATCTCACTCTGGTAAGAATGGCTACTATCAAAAAGACAAAAGATAACAAGTACTAGCAGGGACATGGAGAAAGGGTACCCTTATGCTCTACTGGTGGGAATGTAAATCAGTTCAGCTATTATGAAAACAGTAAAGCTAGAATAGCTTTACTATTCTAGTAAAGCTAGAATAGTAGCTATTACTATTCTAGTAAAGCTAGAATTGTAGCTATTACTATTCTAGTAAAGCTAGAATAGTATTATGGAAAAAAAAATATATATATACATGCTGGGTTGGGATTTAGCTCAGTTGGTAGAGCGCTGCGCTGCAGTCTCTGAGGTCCTGAGTTCAATTCCCAGCACTGCAAAAATGGGAGAAGGACCTGGCAATCCACTCCCAAGGCAATCCCGAAACAATTGGCCAGTGAAAACCCTATGAGGGTCGCTATGAGTCGGATACCGATTCGATGGCACCTAACAACAACAACAACAACAAATATATATATATCCAGAAGAAAAGAAACCAGTAAGTCGAAGAGACATCTGTATTCCCTTGTTTATTGCAGCTCTATTCGCAACAGCCAAGAAATGGAAAGTGTCCATCCACAAATGAATGGATAAAGAAAATGCAGTACATATACAAAACAGAATACCATTTGGCCATAAAAAATAAAATCCTGTCACTTGCAACAACACGGATGGAACTAGAGATCATTATATTAAGTGAAATGATCCACAAGACACAGAGAGACAAGTACTACATGATCTCACTTATGTATGGAACCAAAAAAAGTTAATCTCACAGCAGTTGAGAGTAGAACTAGACCTAGGGGCTGGCTCCCAAGTGATCAGTACATCTCAGAGGCAGGGACTGGTCTGCCACTGACTGGTGGTTATCAGAGTCTGGGGAGAGTCGGAGGGAGGGTACAAATGGAGAGGGTGGATCAATGGGTATAAGTTACGGTTAGAAAACAATAAGAAGTTCTTGTGTGCTACTGCACAGTAGGGTGTCTACTGATAACAACTGTGTATCACATATTCCAAAAAGCTAGAAGGATTTTTAAAATGATAAATGTTTGAGGAAAAAGATGTTTAACCTGATTTAAACATTACACAATGTATACCTGTATCAAAACATCATAGGTACCCCATTAATACGTACAATTTTTATATTCTTATGCTATCAATTGCCTGCAGCTGTACCACTGTGGTGTCCAATCCCACCAGATCTTGGAAGCTAAACACGGTCAGACCTGGTTAGTACTTGGATGGGAGACCACCTGGGAACACCAGGTGCTATAGGCTTGGGAGACAGACCTGGCAGCCCACTCCCAAAAATCAATCTGTCATTGAAAACCCTAAGAATATCAGAGAAACACTGACAATAGTGTTTCATTTGTTATACATAGGCCACTGTGAGTCAGACACCAACTCAACAGCACCTAAAAACAACAAATGTTATCAGTTAAAGAAAAATAGCTAAAGCAGGGCATGGTGGTGCATGCCTATAATCTCAATTACTTAAGAAGCTAAGGCAGGAGGTTCACAAGTTCAGGGCCAGCGTGAGCAACATTTCCAGGGTGACAGGTATGTTCTCCATCTTCCTGGGTGCTAAATCACAAGTGTACATGCAAACATCCATCCAGTCACACACTTAATGGTGCATTTTACTAGAACTAAAACTGTAACTCAGAGCCAGGCATGGTGGCACACACCTGTAATTGCAGCATTTAGGAAGCTGAGGCAGGAGGATCACAAGTCAAGGCCAGCCTGGGCTACACAAGTTACCCTGTCTTAGAAAACAAAACGCCCAAAACCAAAACCAAAGCCAATCAAGAAAAAACCCAAACCGTACCTCAGTTAAAGAACTAAATAAAAGGAAAAGGTGTACATAAGAGAATATTTTAACAAAACCTACATGTGAATTTGGGGAGGCAGGGATAAATTTATAACATTATTTCTTTGTATGTTTCTGTATTGTAAGATATGTTTGGATATAGACACAGGGGAAAGATGATGTGAAGACACAGGCTGCTACCAGCCAAGGAAAGTAGCCTGGAACAGAAGGGTCCCTCATCTCTCAGAGGGAGCCAAACCTGCACACACGGGGTGCTCAGACTTAGTCTCCAGAGAGGTGAGAAAATAAGCTTCTATTGTTGAGGGTGCCCAGTCTATGGGGCTTTACCATGGCAGCCCCAGTAAACTAACCCACCTAGACTGGTCCTCACATTCATCTTCATCCCATCTCTCATTCCCTAAGGGGGAAGTACAAATTATACCTGGCAGAGAGTCTTACTGGTCCCTGCCTGCTGGTGTGGTCTGAACGTGGTCTATCCCCATCAAAATGCAGGTTGAGTGGTTCCCAATGTGAAGCTTTTGGTAAGTGGTGGGGCATTTAAGAGGTATGGTTCCCAGCGTGAAGCTGTAGGTCACATGGGCTGCCCTCTCATAAAGGGATAAAGTTGCCGCCTTGAGATTGGGTTAGGAAGATATTGGGAGTGTGCTATCAGAAAGCAAACCTGGCATCTTCTCTTATTCTCTCGCACACATGCCTGCCTCCCTTCTGCAAAGTATCTTCTGCCATTGTACCAAGAGGCCTTCAACAGAAGTCAAGTGATGGTGGTGTCATGGTCCTGGACTTCCAGAATCATGAGCCAAAATAAACCTCTTTTTTTGGAAATTATCCTGTCTCAGGCATTCTGATATAGCACAAGGCATGTATAGACTTGGATACATGCCTTATTTATGCTACTCTCAAAACTCAGTAACCCCCAAGTTCTGCAGCAAGTATTGCCAAACCCATTCTTTAGGACTGACACAATCCTTTTCAACTCTCACCTCTGATCAACTAAGCTTCTTCTTTGACAAACTGTCTACCTCAACTTCTGTTTTAGTTACCTGAAAAATAGTATCAACAAAAGACTGGCTTTGGCACTATGCTCCCTACTAACACTGAGGCAAGAGGAGAAGCAACATTCTGCGTTTACTTTGGGGATGTTGCTGGAGAAATTTATGATACCACAAACACATTTTTCTCAACTTTAGTAACTTTAGATTCTAGAAGAAATCAGAATGGCTTAATGCTTCTCATCAGTGCAAATCTAAACAAATATTGTTGATCTGACTCTCTCCTATGGGTGTGAGAAAGATAAGAATGAAAATCTACATCGGAGGACTGGTATCTTTCCATGTCAACTCTTGGTGCTTTTATCCATGTTTCTGTATCTTCCCTGAGTGATTCTGATCCACTCCTGCTTCTACCTTTCCATATTAATGGATAGAACCTTAAACACTCAAAAATCCATGATTTAAAAAAAGGGTACTAATAAATAACTCACCTGAGATATGCTTGTTTTCTGATGCTCCTGGAAGAAAGTGGAGCACTGGAAAGGACAGGCTGGGGGTAAGGAAAGAGTCATGAGAGGTCTGTTCAGCCCCTGGACTAACCTAACACCTCACCACACCCACTGGGGAAAAGGCTGCCTATGGACAAATGTTCCCTGGAGACTCGAGAAGGGGCACTAAGTACCACAGAGACAGCACCTCCTGAATACGTGCATCTCTAATATAATTACGTGGGCATAACCTTACTATATTTCAATGGGTGATTTAAGTTATTTTCCTATTGACTTATTTAAAAGGTTTGTCTTCTTTCATGAAAAAACTGAAACAGAAAATTCATATTAATATTCTATTAATATCATACACCAATAGAAAAACCAAAGGAAAATGGACCAAAAAAAAAAAAAAAAAAGATGAGACGGTTAAAGGTAGAATAAGCCTTTTTTTGGTTGGGATTTGATACACTTTCTCAAAACATCTTTTGATAAGATACTTCTGGTGACGCACCTGTGAGAGTGACCAGCACTGTGCTTTTGTTTCTAGTTCTGTTCTACGTGACTACAGAAAAATCATCATCTCATGCTGAATATTTCTTAAGGTTTCAAAAGAGTCAGACGAGGAAATCCTTTCCTGTATTATTACTTTGTGATGCTTTACGTTTGGGATGAGGAGACCTTGGCATATGTCTGCATAGTACAGACAGGGGATGCACTGTGAATGTAGTTGAGGCTGTGTTAAGTGTGAGGGAAGAAGGAAGTAAATGAGGACTCTACAAGGAGTACTGGTGGGAACTCCTTCCACTCTGTAGCTTAGCTGCTTATGCCTCCTTGGAGATCACGGAGAACAGCACTCCATGTGGCTTCCCCTGTGCATCCCAACAGTCACCCATCCCTCCCGACCCCAGCTCACCTTCTTCCACAAGCTGGTGCTTGTTGTTCACTGTCATGCAGTCTGTCATGGCTTCTGGAAGTGGTGACATGGCTGAAGCTGGCTGTCTCTGGGCAAGGGGATTATGAACTCTAAAGCAGGACCTGCTCCTGTCTGGGCTCTCCTAGTACCTTCTGGGTTTTCCTGCATGTGTTCCAGAGCTCTGCTGAGGTCTCTCTCAGTGGCCACTTCTATGTGGAACTCCTGCTTCTTGGACTTCTTCCTGCCACACAGAGCTGCATTCCTGCAGAGAAGCTGGGATTCAGACCTGGGAAACAAATTTATTCCAACTGAAACTTTCATGGAAAGCAGTGCTCTCTTCAGCACTACTGAAACTTGGGCTGGATAATTCTTTGTTGTGGGGATTCCCCTGCACACCGCAGGATGCGCAAGAGCCCTGGTAAGTAACTATGTTGGTGCTAGTGCACCCCTCCTCCCAACCATAACACCCATAATGTTTCCATACATTCTCAAAATCCTTTTGGAGCCAAATCACCTTTGTTGAGAACACTGATGGAGGGCCCTAAATCTAACTCTCTTGGAACTCCTTATTAGAACTTGTGATCTAGTGCTGTAGCCACTAACTACATCCAACCCACTGAGCACTGGAAAAGTGGCTATTGTTACATTTTAAAATAACATTTTTTTTTTTTTTTTCCGGTACTGGGGGTTGAACCCAGGGCCTCACAGTTGCATATTCTCCAAGTGCTGGACCACTGAGCTGCACCCTCAGCCCATTTTTTTACTTTTTGAGACAGGGTCTTGCTAAATTATGCAAACTGCCTCCGGTCTCAAACTTGCGATCCTCCTGCCTCCGCCTCCCAAACTGCTGGGATTACAAGTGTGTGCCGCCGCGCCCGGCTCTGAAATAACATTTTTGATATATTGAGAAAACATAATTATGGTCTCAACATTCCCTTCATCTTCAAGTTTTTCATATGGCTACTGGAATATTTACAACTGCTTATGTGGGCGGCCATAACCCTGTGGAATCCGATCCCGTCAGATCTTGGAAGCTAAGCAGGGTCGGGCCTGGTTAGTACCTGGATGGGAGACCGCCTGGGAACACCAGAAGCTGTAGGCTTGGGAGAAGGACCTGGCAACCCCCTCCCAAAAATCAATCTGCCATTGAAAACCCTATGAACAGCAGAGAAGCACTGACAATAGTGTTTCCCCTGTTG
>VMDO01042688.1:0-10365 GCA_007922755.1 Pedetes capensis | reverse complement strand
TCAGGGTGTGTGCGGCTGGATCTAGGGATTTGCGCGACAGCTGCACAGATGAGAAAGATCCTTAATTTAGGAGGCCATGGTCGCAAATTGTGGTTTTATTTTTAAATGATTGTGTTTGGTCATCTTGGAAATAATTTTGGTGCTTTGGGGTAAACTTTCAGATAATATTTTTCAGTGAGATCTGCAACTTGCTTACCTGACCCACCTCTTATGAAAGTTATGACTAGGGCATGGAAATTTCTCTTTTTTCTGCTAAGTAGTTGGACAGTTAATTGCTTAGCTTCTCTGGACATTACTTGTATGTACTATATATACACAACATTTACATATAAATGTCTTCTCATTTATATAAGGTGGATAACAGCACTGGCCCTGTTCAATAGGCTGTTGAGAGGACCAGGGGAGTGAGTGGGTTGAAAGTGTTTTGTAGCCAGGCGTGGTGGAGCACACCTGTAATCCCAGTGGCTCAGGAGGTGGAGGCAGGAGAATTGCAAGTTCAAGACTAGAGGCAGTCTGCGTAATTTAGCGAGCCCTTGTCTCAAAAAGTTAAAAAAATTGGGCTGGGGGGCAGCTCAGTGGTCTAGCACTTGCAAAGCATATAAACGCAAGGCCCTGGGTTCAACCCCCAGTATCACCAAAAAAAAAAAAAAAAAAGTGTTTTGTAAAAGTTAGGATAAGTAAAGCAATGCCAGGAACAAACAACCCCCAGCTCTCAGTAGCTTAATACAAAGTAAGTCAATAAGTAAAGAAAGGTTTACTTCTCACTCCTGCTCATGCCCGGCAGAAGTCAGCCAGGAGGCGCCGTCCATCAGAGCCCCACGTTGGGAGAAGCTGCGTCCTAGCACCTGCTTTTACAATCACTAGGGTGGAAAGAACGGAGCACAGCGTATCCCACACTGACCTTCCATGTTTGATACACGTCCGTTCTACTCACTCATCCTTGGTCAGATTAAGTCATGGGGCCACACCCAGCTTCAAAGAGGGCAGAGAAGGGTAAACTTTACCCTGGGCCCAAAGGCAGAGAAGATCAGAGTATTCATGGACAGTTTTAATTTTGGCACAGTAACCTGCCCTAGATTGGGAAGTACTTATGATTTGCTCCAAGGGAAAAGAAAAAAAAAGAATGTCCACTTTTCAGCATGTTCTCTCTCTCTTTCTCTCTCTCTCTTTTCTTGCAGTACTGGGGTGTTGAACCTGGGGTCTTGCTCTTGCTAGGCAAGTGCTCTTAGCACTGAGATGCACCCTCAGCCCCTTTTTCTCTATTTTTTATTTTAAGACAGGGTCTTGCTAAATTGCACAAGCAGCCTCTGGCCTTGAACTAGGATCCTCCCTTCTTGGCCTCCTGAATCACTGGGATTATAGGTGTGCACCATGGTATCTAGCTAGTTAGCTGTGTTTTTGTCACAACAGAAGCCCTAAACTCTAGGCTGCAGAAAGCGTTGACCTGGCATCAGACTATCCCATGGATTTCAGCAGGTCAGCCTCATGATATAACAAGGGTACAAACTGAGGCCAGGGGGCTGCTCACCAGCAATTGCAGAGAGTGAATGAGTGTCACCTTGTGCCAACGCCCATTGACTGTTGTTGTTGGCTTCTGGGAGACTTGTATAAAGGGTTTGGTCTGGGGCTCATAGAGAAAGAGAGCTGTGATTGATTAGTAACGTCTCACATGGGAACAGGACATGGGGAATGGAAGCAGTTGCCAGGCCTTTGCCATCCTTGATCAGTTACATCCTGGAAGGGCCATGTAGTAGCTGGTGAAAGGATTTGCACTAGAGATGCTGCCTGGGGGGTGGTTTGTGACAATCTCTTCTCCTAGCATGCATTCCAGAGCCAGTCCATGGCCTGCAAAGGACTTGACTATGGCTGCATTGTTCCTGTTTAAAGGGCTTTTCTTCCTTGGTTCCACCTGGCCTGAGCTGCTTCATCCCTCTTAGGCTGCCCCAGAGAGAAAGCCATTTCCCAACTTTCCATAGCCATCCAGAAAGGCTGTGAAGCAAGTCATCCAGCCAGTTCTTTCCAGAAATACCCACTCCTAGTTTAAAAATGGAGGCTTATATAATTCTTCAGCTGGCCTCACCCATTTCCCTTCTTGCTTAGATGCCATGGCTGTCACCTTGTGGTTTGGAGCTCAGGGAGCTGTGAGAGGCACAGGATTTGAAATCTGCAGCTACGTGAGCCAGGACTCTGGTTCCACTCATGGCAGGGTCAGGCCTGTCTAGGAGATGGCCACTTTTAGGGATGGTCCGAGATGTCCTGCTGGGCTTGGCTTGTGTATGTTTACTTAAATCAGGAGGCCGGTGGCTGTGGTTCAGAAGCTGCTTTTCATCCGGGATCTTTGTCCTACCCATTTGTGTCTTGGCTGTGGCAGGATGTGACCTGGAGTGAGAATATTGGTTCAGTTCCTCAAGTTTGTACTCAGTGAGGCCCTGGGCAGCCCAGCCTGTCCGATCCTAACTCGGCAGGCGAGAGGAGGTATTGAGGATTTTGATGGTTTGGAGTGATGGGGCAGCGTGGGCTTGAGCCTATTTATCATCTTAAGGGGAGAGGAGGATTTCCTCCTGGGGAGGGAAGGCAATGGAGGGCATTTGCGGAGGGCTTACCATGGGCCAGGCCTGTGCCACATCCTTCTTGTCCACTGTCTCCCTGATTTTATGACAATCCTTGAAATACAGGTCTTAATCACCTTATCCTGTAGGTGGGGAAACCGAGGCTCAGTTAAGCTGAATAACTTCGTCACTGGGCCACTTTATGGAGGTCAGAGGCAGGATTCAAAGGCAAGTCTGCCTGAAACCCTGGGTTTCTCCAGGTGGACCGAGACTCGAGCTGAGGACATCCGAACTGCCCAGCACGAGGCGGACAGGAGAGCAAAGCTCTGTCTAGCATCTCTCCCACCCGCTGTGAGTCACTCTCAGCTCCTGCTCTGGGCCTTCCCAGAATTCTGTGGGGCAGAGATATGCCACCGTGTGTCTGCATGTGTGTTTCTGTTCCCTGATTGGTTTTCCTTGGTTTAATCCTGAATTCTCTGGGGTAGTGCTACTCTATGGTAGTACTGCGACCCAGACTGGCCAGAGGAAAGTGGGCAGCCTAATCCTTGTAAACGCCAGGAGTTGTGTGTCTTCCCAACTGCCAAAAACATGCAGGCAGAGCCCTCTATTCCTCTGGCCTGCATACATTTCCTGAGGGCCCCCGGCACAATGCATCCTTTCTGTTCAGACTTGCCTGGCCTCCCGGGGTCTTCTTATCTCAGGAGCCTGGTTCTGCCCTCAGCAGCCCTGAACCACACTCAGGACCACCATACACAGTGAGTAGGAGTAGGCCACAGAGTCAGGAGGCCTGGTACAGCCACTTACTAGCTATGGGACCCTGAACAGCTCTCAAAACTTTCTGAGCCTCCGTTTCCTTGTCTGTAAAATAGGATGATAATAGTTACCGAGGGCATAGCTATAGAAGCTGATGGACATGGACTTGATTTCCCAGGGAGTGAGAAGTAAGTAACTTCAGTCAAGTCCCTTGTCCATGTCAAATTTCAGATTTGTTACCTACAGAATGGAGATAAGGGTGGTCTTTAACCCACTGGGCTGTTGTATGTGGGAAACAAGCACTCAGGACAGCTTCTGGCATGTGGGAAGTGGACATTGATATTGCATTGTTATAAGGATCTAATTTCCAAGAAAGTGGTGCATGTCAAATAGACTCAAAGCCTATGAGTGTCTAAGATGGAGTTTGGGGCACAATAAGTGCTCTTAAGTAGTTAAATTTGGGCTTCATCATAAAGATGTGAAACCTTCCAGAAGGTAGGAATAGGAAAGGGTCTGTGCAAGTGCTAGGCTCTGTGGGGACTGCTGAGAATGTAGGAATGGCCTTTGCCTGCCTCCCGGCCCCTTGGAGCACATAAACTCTCAGGGAGAGAGCTCCTGACAGCACAGGTGAAGACCGGGCTACTTCAGACGCGTGAGGGCGCATGCGGCGTGGAAGACCCATTCTCCCTGGCTTAGCACACTCGCAGACTCTCATTGCTGTCTCATTTCATTCCCAGTGGTGCCATCTGTCAGTGCCATCAGGGACTGGAGCGATAAATAGAGGTAAAGTTACAAAGGGTCCTGACCTCCATACACCCAAGTGCCGTGGAAGTTTCTGTTAGAGAAAGTCATCTTAGCAAGAGGATTCTGGCAGCCATGAGGGTTGGGTGGAAGCGGATCGATAAGGACAGGAACATCAGCTTGGAGGCTTTGACATCAGCGAAGTGAAAATAACAGGGACCCAGGTAGGAGGACAGATTTGAGATGTGTGTAAGGGATCAGTAGAAGGGTTTTCTCCAATAAGACTGGCCGAAGGGCTGCCACTTAGGGCGTGAGAGGGGAAGTGTGAGGGAGAGGTTTGAGGTCTTCTGCGGGAAGAGAGAGGGACTTACCTCCCTTTGGGTCTCCCCGTTCCATGGCATTTCCCCTTTTGACCACTTAGATGTGCCTATGGTCATTGTATCGAGGAGCTGAAGGCCTATTCAGCCACATTGCAGGTGATAAATCCCTAAAAATCTCTGGACAGTCTCAAAATGGCTTTTCTGCCTTCCCTTGGGATTAGAAAGAGGTATGTGTTGGGAGCTCTTAGAAGCTCTGGAACTTTCTAGAGACCACCATGTTGGAAGCCTACCATTTTTCATTGGGCACTGGAAGAGTGACATAGCCAGTTTCCTTTCCTCTTGGTTGTTGACACCAGGGTTCAGGTCCAATGATTGGATCATTTCATCCTCAGGGTGATGACTTGCCCATGTCACACCTGAGATCTGCTTGTCCCCAGGCCATTGTACTTCCAGATGGCTTTGGCTGATGCTCCCCTGCAGAGCAGAACCTTGAGGGCAGCTGTACAAGGAGCTGCCCTTGGCCCCAATGGCTCCTTGTCGTGAGTCCCAGGGCTGAGCCGGCCTGGGCTCCCCACAGGCTCTCAGAGTGTGGTTGGCTCAAGGCCTGTGCCTCCCTGCTGCCTGGCCGAGGAGCTGCCACCTCAGAGCCCTCGCAGGAAGTGAGGGTGATGGATGCCTTGATGACCTCATGGTGTTTTGATGGCCTTCCTATGCAGGCACAGCCCCATCCCTTTCCAAGCCAAACCAGCTGGTGCCAGGCCTCAGGTCCTGCCGTGGGAGCCAGGCTCCCCCTGGCATGGGCTCCTCGAGCCACCCTGACAGCATCCTGCGTCTGACTCTCTCTCGCTCGGGCTGCTTGCTCCAGCCCCGTCCTTGATTTTCCTCAGGAGGGATGGGCGAGATTACAGGGCTCTGAGCAGATAGCTTGTCCCTGACGTTAGCCGGATCAGAGCCACGTTTGACATGGCCGCTCGCCGCTGATGGTGAGCTTTGCTGGGTGTGGTGTTTGTAGAACGAGCCGCTGCTTCGCCGATGGCTTGGTTTTCCTCCCCCGTGACGTCTGTGGCATGAAGTGAGGATATTTCCAGATCGTGAGCGCCCCAGCTCCCAGTGTGGGACCATGTGGTTCATTGCCCTGACTGACTCCCATCTGCTGCCACAGAGAACACCTCGCTGTTCAGCCCCTCAAGCAGATGGCCAGGAAGGGGAGCCAAGTTTGGGAAATAGCCAACCTGAGCGAGAACACGGGGCTAGGAGTCAGGGGCCAGAAGCCAGCCTCTGAGGAGCTACCGTCTGACTGCGTGGCTCAGAGAAAATGACACAACCTCTCTGGGCCTTGGTGACCTTGCTCTTAAAGCACCACCATCACCAAGCCACAGCTCTTGTTTGCACCAAGATTTGAGTGTAGGAGATGGGCATGCCAGGAAGGGGACTGAGAAAGGCGCCATCCCAGTGCCCCGTGGAGGAGGTGACCTCTGTGCTCCCCTGGCAGCGGGGCCTGCTTGGTTCTTGCAGACCTTTGCATGTGTTAATCCTCTTGAGCTAAGCCCCGTTGCTCCATCCATGGCAACCTGCTTCAGGCACACCAGGACTCCCAGGCAGTGGGCCAGGAGCAAAGTGTCCACCCATGCGAGGCCTTCAGACTTGGTCCCGTGGGGCAGGGCCTCTACCCGGGGAATCCTGGGGCTGGAACTGGGCAAGGTGGGGGGCGATGTGCAGGGGGCCCTTCTTCCTTTTTCCCCTCTGTAACCTTCGTGCCACCACACCATCACTAGGGGTTTCTATCCCAAGGCGGTTTGAGAGGCATCAGGAGACCCTGTTTCCTGTCTCATCCCGATGATGGGTCCGAGCCACGCCAGGTGGGGTTGGGTCTTAACAGGTTTACTGAGTTTTAAGATCGTGAGGTGTGATGGAATGGTCAGTAAGCTGTGTTTGGGGCTGAGATTAAAGGGGAGAAGGAGCCAGAGGGTCAAGGGATGGATTAAAAAGCAAAGACAAAGGCAGTGGGCCTTCCTGACCGTCCACCAGGCACATGCCCACTAGGTTGGGGGTAGGGGTTCTCACAGTCCCAGGGCGGTAGCCCCATCTCACCAGGGGCTGCTCCTAGGTGGCAGGGCTGAGCCTCAGTCCTCATCAGTGTGGACTTCAGGGTTCCACCCCAGAAAGGCCACCGGAGGGGGCTGCCACCCCTGTGGACATGGGGTGTTGAGAGCACTGAGCGCCCCTCCTGTGAGGGCCATGGCCTTCCCTCTAGCCTGGGACTGTGATGGGGGTGTGTCTCACCTACCAATTTGAGCAAGGAGGTTTGTGAAGGTGCATGGGGCATCTCGAGGCACATGTGAGTCCCTGGGCGGGGGTTGGTTGTTCAATGGGTGGCATCCTCAGGAGCCTAGAAGGGTGGGAAGGGAGGGCTTTTGTCTGAGTGTCTGCAGCCTTGGCTCCGGGGAGCTGGTGGCTGCTGGTGCTTCTCTACCCGCTCCTGCCCACCCACCCTGGGCCTTGGGGACACACTGTCTTTGGTTCTTTGGGCCTCACTTTCTCATCTTTTGGGCTTATGGTTCTAACTGCTGTCAGGGGGTCTGGGATTTAGCTCAGTTGGTAGAGCGTCACTCTGCAGTCTCTGAGGTCCCCGGTTCGATTCCCAACACTCAAAAATGGGATAAGGACGTGGCAATCCACTCCCAAGGCAATCCGGAAATAATCAGCCATTGAAAACCCTATGAGGGTTGCTATGAGTCAGACACTACTCAATGGCACCTAACAACAATAGCTGTCAGGGGGGTCCTGCAGGTCCCAGTTCATGCTGGGGGCCGTGCAGACCACCGTCAGAGTTCCACTCAGTGCACCTGTTCTCTTTTGCTGAGGCCAAGAGGGCTGAGCCCAGCGTCCTCTGCCAGGGACCAGTAGCCTCTTGCCCCCAAAGCACTTGGAGGCATCTCTGTCCCCAGCCTCTACTCTGCAATCAAACATCTGGAAATCCCAGGCTCTTTTTGGGAGTGTGGGGGGTTCTACACCCTATTCTGACATTAGCATCCTCCTTTTGCCTTGTTTCAGTAATTTATATTTAATTAATTGTTTGAGAGCATTCCTGAGTAGGAAGGACTCATGGGGTTTTTTCGTTTCTATGTTTGATTCTTCTAAGGTCTGTGAGTGAGGTAGGGTAGGTACTCATGTTTCTTCTTCCTGTGTGGCTAGCCAGTTGGGGTGGACTCAATATGCCCACCGTTCTCCAGTTCAGAAGGTGACCTCCAAGATGGTCCTGCCTGCTCGCCTCGCATCTGTCCATTTGTGTTGGGACCTATGATGTTCTGAAATGCTCTCCGGCTAGCTGTCACCTGGGAGCCTGAGTCAAGAGGATGCTTCCATCTCCAGTTAGGTTTATTATGTTTTCTCCATCGGCTGTTGGAGGAGGAGGAAGGAGTAATTGGCAGCCCATAATGGACACAATGAACCTGAGCTATGGGCTAGGGAGGTCCCGGCAGTTCCACGTATAGAGGAAGACAGTTATTTAGCCTCTGCTGGGCACCATGTGGGGTGGGCAGCGTCTCACTGTGGTGAGGGGTGCATGTACGTAAAGCCTCATTCCATGTCTCACCCCACAAAACTTTAGTTTACAAAGAAGGAAACCAAGGCCTGGGGAGGTTACATGAGGTGCTGAGGGACCCACCCTGGGATGTACCTGAGCCAGGATAAATGTTTTCAATTCCTTACTCCAAGGTCCAAGCTCTTCACCCCATCCTCAGCAAGGGATGCATTATTTTCTCCTCTCGTTCTTGGAAATGTGAGTAAGAATTTCCAGGACCGGGCTGGCTGGAAGGCCCCCACCTGACCCGATGTTCAAGCCACTGCAAATGCTGCATGGAAGCCAAGCCACAGCATCTGGGGGCTGTGATTCCAGCAAGGAAGCCATACCGTTGCCCTTCTCCTTAGCATCTGGGAAGAGAACAAAGTCAGGGACCAAAGTCTCCCTCAGCCATTTCACTTTAGCCACTCACCTGGCTTTGTGGTGGGTTAGACAAGTAGCGGGTCAGACAGCTTGGCAGGCCTTCAGGCCAGAGGAACTGCAGGACTCGGACGGCTCCTCAGGTGTTCAGAATGCCCCCTTCCCCACTAAGATCTGTAGTGGCTTTGCCATGATGCTGCTCCATTGCTCTTCCCATCCTCCGGCCATCACAGGTGGCCTGAGGGCGCATTTGTGACTGTCACCGATCCAGGCAGCCCCCGCCTTCCTCCCTGCCTGTGTGACTGCAGACTCACCTTTTAGACCCTTCCTTGCGATTGCCCAAGTCTGTACGTGGGAACTCCATTGTCTGAAGGCCTTTCCTTCTTTTCAGCAGCCTCTCCTGATATCTTACATTCATTTAGTGGTAACGGAGCCAATGCTGTGTCCTTGGGCTGCCTTATAATTGGTAGGGGAATACATACACACTTCTGCCTTCCAAGACCTTATAAAATAGTGGATTTTCTCCAGATGTTATAAATTTTGCCTCTTACAAAATTCATTTGCTGTCAAGTTTACCGGTGGGCATTTCTGTTGTCTCCTGGGGTCTGTTCCTGCTTCTGTTCCTCCTGCAGATTCCTGATGCATAGTGATCCTTTGCGGCCTGGTTTCTGCAGTCCTTTGTGTCTTGCCTTAGGATGAGCAAGGGGCAATTTTAGGACAGCCTGGTGAGCATCACGAATGTCACGTAAGCTTTGTGGTGCTGCCTTCTGGCATGACTGTGAGGGGTTCCCAGGATTGTTGGGGTGCAAGCTGAGCTGTGGCTTTATGTAGCAGGGTGAAGCTGGCAGAGAACTGAGACCTGACCATGAGCTTCCGGTCATGGAAGTCTCTTGGCTTCTAAATTATATAGACCTCAAGTCACAGAGTGCCATCGGCAGCTGTTATACTTGGGAATTAGACATACTCTGTGCTAAAGTGGGGGGAACAGGTCTGCAGAGGTCATGTGCTTGACCTTTGTTATAATTTGAATGCTATTAAGTACAGTGTGCATTTGTCAGGGTGACCTCTACTTGGCCACAGCCCCCCTTACCATGTCTCACCCAGCTTTTTCTTTCATTTGTTCCCTACTTGTTCCCTGGTGGGGTTGAGTTTCCACCTCTGCTTAAATGATATTCTCATCGCATCCTCTTAATAATTCGATGAAGAACATTTTATAGACCGTGAAACTGAGGCTAACCCAGAGGCTGTAGAGTGCCCAAAGCCCGTGGTCAGAAGCAGGGCCGAAGGTGGACTTCATTTCTCTCACGTTGCAGACTCTACCCTTCTATCCCTCTGTGCTGCTTCCAACCTGACCTCTCACCCAGTGGACAAAGTGTTACTGACGGGGCTCCGATGATGAGTTTTTTCGACCACCTGAAATATGTTATTAACTCAGTGTTCTCTCTCTGTGTGCGTGTGTGCGTGTGTGCGTGTGTGCGTGTGTGCGTGTGTGTGTGTGTCTGAGAGAGAGAGAGAGAGAGAGAGAGAGAGAGAGAGAGAGAGAGAGAGGTGAGAACAGTGCCTTCATACCATGCCCCTGCACCCCAGGCAGTGAATAACCAATGTGGAGAACCTGGCTTGTTGCTGGAGACTGCAATACAGCCTGATGGCTTGTAGCCCAAAGACAGTGATCTGAGCAGAACTTTAAAAATCTCTTACCCTCTCTCTCAGGAAAACCCCATAGAAAAAGCCAAACAAATTATAATAGAAAACATAGTCCTTGGCCCCTGAGAACTAGGGAAAGGTGTATCCACACATCTGAGACCTGGAGAAAGTTTGGCAAGATATTGTGGAGAGGAGGCGGGAGGAAAAATTTCCCTCCATTTCCTCAAATGCTGAACATCTAAGCTGGGGAAATTAATTTGCTGTTAGTGTACCAGTTTGGCATTTCTACAATAAATCTAAATTGTCACCATCTTCCCTCCTCTGTCTCTGAATCATTTGAACAGAGATCCACACCATCTCTCAGAGTCCCAAATAGATTGTTGTTGTTGTTGTTAGGTGCCGTCGAGTCGAGTCC
>VMDO01042687.1:0-10383 GCA_007922755.1 Pedetes capensis | reverse complement strand
ACACTTGAAATCCATTCTCCTGTGTTGGCAGTGTCCTCTTTCTAAAAATCCCTCCTGTTTTTGTCTGAAGGATTCAATCAGACCACATTATTTTTAAAATTACACTTTCATATAATTTTATTACTGTATATTAATTGTATAAAATAATGGGTTTCATTGTGACATTTTCAGACATGCATATAACATCCTTTGAAAATATTCACCCCCATTGCCCTCTCTTACCTCCTCAACTACTGTCCTCTAGTCTCATTCCTCTTCTTGAATAGTCCGTCTTCTACTTTCATGTTTTTTTTAACTCTATATTCCACACATGAAAGAAAACATGTGATATTTATCTTCATGAGTTTGTCCACATACTTTTGAAACCACAGAATCTCAGAGGATCTGGAAAAGCTTTATATCCTTGGAGAGAAAGCTGAATAAAAATGCTAGTAATGGAAGGCAAGGTGCAAATATAGTCTTCACATATTTCACTGTTTTCCCAATGATTAGTTCTGATTACATACATGAAGGTATTAGTGCTCATAGCAAGATGCCTATAATAAGGAACAGAAAAAAGATATACTTTATTATCTCACCCATGGGCTTCTACTCATTTTTTATAGCTTTGACTTAATAGAAACCAAAGAGATTATCCAAAATTTGATAAAATTTCAACATTCTGGTTAATCAACAATATGCAAAGCCAAGTGTTAAGTTATTTGGTTGAATGAAATCTCTTTGTAAGGAAATTCTCTGAAATACATTTCTTTAGAAATTCATGTCCCTGGAGACCAATCATTTCCCCTCTTTGAACTGCAGGTTTCTCATAGTTGGTATCAAAAAGTGGCCAAGCGTAGGGGGTTCAGGAAAATGAACCTCTTATCTAGTTATAAAGTAATTTTTTATGGGAAAATACTTCAGTGTATGACTCAAAAAAGTTTTAATGGAAATATGCAAAAATTGAGTCCCTTCAAAGACTGATCTATTCCTACTCATGAAGATTCATTTCCTCTTTCATTTTACTGATTACAGTTTTAAGGGCTCTTTTTAGAGAAATAAGTATTTTGAAATTACCCTCTATTTTCATTCTTACCCTTATTAACCTATTCCTTTCTCTTATTACCTTAAAAGTGAATTATTGCTATATCCTTGAAAAGATGTCTCAGCTTCCTGTTTTGTCCCCTTCTGGAATTCATTCTGGGCATGGTTGTCTCCGTGATCTTTCAGGGAGTGGTAGAAAGAGGTTGGGGTCTGCAGTTAAACAGTCTGGGATCTTTTTCTTTGTTGATAATTATATTTTATTTTTAAATCTTTTTATTAGTATTTTCAATATCCAACTTAATGGGTCTCATTATGACATTTCCATACATGTATTTCATTTTACCTTGCTCATATTACTTCTCCTTCACTCGATCATGACCCCCATTTACATTTTTATGATGTTAGGCAGTTATTTAAGCTCTCCGTGTTTCAACCCACAAATGGGAAAGATGGAAGGAAATATTAATTCCCATCTCATAGGATTGTTTGAAGGATTAAATCAGAAGATATGTGTAAATTGCTTAAAATGATGACAGTACATAGAAATTATTCAATAAATAGTAGTTTTCATTTCCTTCCCTTAGCTCTATTTAAAGCCCATCAATAACACCTTGTATCCTATGGCTTCCACACTATAAGAGCTTCTTTGTATGTTTCCACCCTTAAAGCTTTTTTCACACTGTTTCCTAATGTGCCCTATGCTTCAGACCAAATTTTGTGCTCACTATCACACAAATAGTATGTGTTTATTTTCCATTTGTGTCTTTTGTAATATTTTTTCTCTTTTCCTAGAACTCCTTGTCTTCTTTCCACTGTTTAAATTTGCTAAACTTCTGACACTCATATTTTCCTTCATAATTTTTCTTTGTTTGATTAGCTCCTATGTGTTTGCTTTTGAGTGTCAGTGTATTTAAATAAACACAATTTTTAAAACTTACCTACCTACTTCAGCCTCATCTTAAGCATTGTTGTCTAGGAAATCACATATTTGAATTGTTAATTTTGTTACATTTTACAGATTTACATGTATAACTAATTTTCTTAAAAAAAGATATTCCTATGCCATCTAAACTGCAATAACCTTGTATTCTTAAGTGGGTTATGTTTCAATCCCTGAAAAGCACTCCTTAACTTAAATTAGCCTATTTATCAAGGACCAGCAAACCTTCCCAAACAGACTCAGCTCATGGTTAATTCATCTTTACCTCCACATAACTTAATGGCAAATCATACCCTGTGCCATGTTTTCTAGTTATTTTATGAATGATCAAATAATAACATAACTGTAGACTCTTGGAGGATACAGAACATATTTTGTATTTCTAAACCTTATCCTTCCCACTCAACACTATTTGTTGAATGATTGATTCTAAAAATGCACAGGAATACTCTGTTGATATATCATCAGGCATGGAAGACTCTTAAAGATAGTTTATCTAAAACAATTCAGATTTACTAGTTCTAATACAAAAAGAATTGAGGTCATGTTTCATTCCATCCTTTCTCCTTTACTTATTGCTCCTGACATGACTGATGGTAGTTTAAAATGATTTATCCTATAGCAAGTTAATAAAATTTAAAAGTAAATGTAGAATAACAAAGAAAAACGGTATATCAGTCAGAATTTTCTAGAGAAACAGAACCAATAGAATGAACACACACACACACACACACACACACACACACACACAGAGAGAGAGAGAGAGAGATTTATGAGATTAACTTACATGATGGGGCAGAGTAGTTCCACAGCCACACCTATGGAGAGACCAGTAGCCACTCAGTCTAAGAGTTGGAAACCTGAAATGTTTCCAAGGCCAAGGACTGGATGTAACCTGGAAAGTGTGATGTTGAATCCATGTGAATCTGAGCAAATTGTTGTCTGTTTTCTTTGGCTAGTGGTAATTTGAGAGATAGACACTCTTCTACAGAAGAGTTCTTAAGCCTGCCCCACACATGTACTGACTTCTTTTCTCCTCCTCATTTCCTCTTTACAGAGTTCTGACCACTGGATCATATCAGATCACCTTCAGGGAAGGTCTCTTGCCCTCAGTTACTTCTGAACCTGTCAATCCTCTCCAGAAACACCAACACAGACAAGTAAAAACATGCACTTCACTACTCCAAATAATTTCTTAATCTAGTCAAGTCGACAAAGAAAGCTAACCAGCACAGTGGACAAGAACATAAAAATGGAGCCATGAAAGAGGCTAATCTAAAAAGGCACAACAAAAAAAGATTGCTATACTGTCTACTAGTAGACTCTCAATGGTCTCTAGGTTTTTCACAAGACTATGTAAAAAGATACATATGACCAGTTACACAATCAGTATTCATCACAATCAAATCAAACCAGTTGCTTAAGAAAATTTTGTCTTTCTCTGATACTAAGATCAGATAGATCCTCTTAGAAAGCACAGTAGATTGTAGTGGATAATATCCTCAATAACAACTGTTATTGCTTATCTAATACTACTGTTGGAGTCACCAAAAAGTCTTTGAAGTACCAAATCCTAAACTTTCTGTAGCCTAGGAGATATATGATGTACCAAGTAAACTGAGGGGATATGTAGGAAGAAGGGAAACATTCAGCACTATGAAAAAAAATGGGACAGACGTAGCACATTTGAGACATTTTGTTTGTTTGTTTTTTGAGACAAGTCTTGCTATATCCCAGGCTTGCCTTGACTTGTGATCCTCCTGCCTCAGCCTCCTGAATGCTTGGATTATAGGCGTGTGACAGCATGCCCAGCCTACATTATAGACTCTTATGACTGAGATATTTATTACTTGGTTAGAGGTGATAATGATACCTAGACCATTAGTAACATCCAACAACTAGGAAATTTTATTCTAAAAGTTAATTGTAGGTGAGAGAAGGATCTAGCAGTCCACACCCCAAACAATCAGCCATTGAAAACCCCATGAATAACAGAGAAGCACTGACATAGCATCAGGTGTGGCAGTGTTGGGAAGTGTTTTGTTCTGTTGTACATAGGGCCACTATGTGGCAGAAGCAACTGGACAGCACCCAACAACACAACAACATTAAATTATAGGTTTTTGTTGTTTTTCCACAGCTTTGTTCTTTTTAATAACACACAGGTTCCCCTAAGTTGAACTATTTTGCCTGAATTGGGTCACTGACTTCTGATCTTTTGTTTCCTCTTTTAGGGCCAATGTAGGAGAAGCTAATAGGCACACAAGTCAAAAATGAGGTAAGCAGGCAGAGTTTTTCCTAGCAATGTGAAGATGTATATAAAATGAAGGTAGATGAATTATTGAAAGCCAATTGTCATGAAACAGTTTCTTTCCTCCATCTATCTCAGGGTTTGGCTTCGAAGTTCAACAGGTCTGGAACTTTATTTGTAAAGAGAAAGATAATACCCTAGAAAAGCTGGCTCACACTGTCTAAACTCACAAGGGACAGATTTGCATCAAAAAGCCAAGTTAATAATTTATAGTGAAGAACAGAACAGCCAAATGGACTGAGATGTGTGTTGGCCTGTCAATAGATTCTCTTTTCAGTAAGGATGCCAAGTCAGAAAACTAAATTAACAACAGATTGGGGCTGGATAAATGTATGAAATCAGAATTAGGAAGAGGACTTATTTCAAGCTTATTTCATCTGACATACATTAACCATCTCTCTTTGCCAGTCCTCACAATTCATGGTCTTATCAGTCCAAGATCTTAGTTTCCAATGCTGAAAGCTTTTCTTTTCCATCCCTTGACACCCTTTTGAGTATTATTGGACATCCCTGAGTGTTGGGCATCACTTTGCCTAGCTCTTTAATGCTTCTGGTTTTATAAGATGAGGTTGTTTCATTCTGAGCTTGTTGCAGATCTATGTTGTCCTCCTGCAGGAATGTTTCCATCCACTTTCTTCTTTAATTGGTTGTATCTGCAAATAAAAATGCTACTCTTTGACCTAACTCACAGTATTTTTTCCTCCTTTATGACATTATTACACAGAAAGATTTCTGTACCTCCAGGCCCTGAGTTTTGAGTGTGGTTCTCTTACATGCCCATGGAGGTTTGTGCTGATTGGTAAGCCTTCCTTCTCAGAATTACTCTGAAACATGACTGATGCTCTTATCTCAGAGTGTGTGGTATTTATTTGCATATTTATAAAGATCCCATAAACGTTGTACAAAATGATCAGAGTATTAGCACACTGAAAGGAGTATCTGCCATCAATACTGTTCATTTATTTACTTGTATATTTTTGAGATATATATTTATTCATCCATTCCATGGCTTATTTAGTCAATAAATATTCATGAAAATGCCTTGTTCTTGACTGAGTCAGAATACAAAGATGAGTCAGAAGTGGTCTTTCCTCTCAAGCAGTTTGCAGCATAGTAACAGGACAAGAAATGTACCAAACAATGAAGTTACACATAAATTGTGGGCCCACAGATGAAGAGGTTGGGAGAGAGGTATTCTAGATGGAGTGAACAACTTAAGTCTTGTTACGGTTAGTTTTGACTTGTATTCTTGAAACTTCCTCAGCCTTTGTCCTCAGGTTTGAAAGAGAGTAACTTTCCTATTTTAAGCTATACTTTCTTAAGATTTTGCCTGAATATCCCATTTTACCACAGAACCTGTCAGAATATAGTGAGGTAGGTATGTAGTTTATGGTGGAAGGAGATAGAAATAGGAACAGTGAAGAAGGCCGATATGCATTTGTTTGTGCATAGCCTTTGAGTCCTTCCTCTTTGAATTTCTGTGCACCAATGATATAAGAAAAATAAAACTTGACTGGCGTCATCTGCTCAAGGGACTTACCTTCAGTATGTGCAAATAAGGTTTTTGTGGTGAGACACCAAATGTACTCAACTTCCTCTTTCAACACCAATTTTTCAGTTATCAGCAGGATATGTGCGTGCCACCCAGAGTTAGACTTCTTACTCCTAGCTCCTTGCAGAGAAACAAGAGTGTTTATTCCAGCTGAGCACCAGGGTAAGTTAGAACATAGCTCTGGGAATTGGTGGTTCCATGTGGGAGGATTGATGGGAGCATGAACATCAGGATAGAGGTAGATGTGGAGCTAGTGTCTAAATTTAAATCATCTCTGGATTCTCAACTGAGAATTCTTGCAACAGGAGCAAAGGTGATTGCTCTTGACTCTGAGCAGAGTCCAAAGTTAGAGTTAATGCCATCAGCCTGCACCATTATACAAAGGAGCATGGGGTCTGTGGTGCAGCTCACTCTTTGCTAAAGGCTCTTTGTAGAGTGGTACTAGGAAAGATGGCACAACATAGTGATTGGCATGTGTTCAGTGAGACTCCTTGGGACCACTTAACATACTTTTCCAATAAATGAAGATTTGAACTTCTGCTGTGTATAGATTATCTAGTTGCATAAGGAAGGAATATTTTCAAGTATAAACTCCTTGTTTTGGTAAACTTAGCTTGCAGAGATAATGAGACAAATAGTAATTTATTCCAAGAAAAAGGAAAGAAATTAAGATTATAGATTTTGGAGCTGAAAGGGTTCTTGGAAATGAAAATCATTTACAATACAAATGAAGAATCTGAGAGTCAGTTAGGTAAAGACACAGGATCACTAAGCTAGTTGGTGGCAGAACTAGAACTTGGATATGTGTCTTACAATTCATGTTCTCTTTCCTCTAGAGTGGGCTGCATTGTCTATAAGATACTGTAAATGTATTTATGACCCTGATGGCTTTTTAGGCTAGAAAGAGAAAATGTATCAGATTATTTCAAAATCTGCTCAGAGAAATCCCTTTATCTTTTATTTATTTATTTTATTTCAACTTCAGCCCTACTGTATAGCAGAGCCCAAAAGTGGTGCATTTATTTTTAAGCAATTAGTGTTATTACTCTGTTTGGTAGTACTTCTCTGGTTTTGAGCTAAGATGACCAAGTCAAAAGAAAACTTCTAGTTGGGGAATTCCGCAAGGTGGATGGTATGAACTTAGTTGGCACCAGGATCCGTCTAGATAGAATGGTAATGGACTTTGTTGTGCTTTTCATTGGGAGTAATATCTGTTCCCAGGATCCTGCAAGTGAGGATATTTTTATGTTCATTGTTCACATGGATTTAGAGGGTCATTGCCATTCCTATTAACTGGAGAATTTATGTAGGCAATTTAAATATGATGAAATTATTCACAAAGTAGGCAATATGTAGGTATATTGAGGTTGCAAGTGGCCTAAATTATGCTAAGAATTAGGTCATAAATTTAGGACAACTGTGTTTGCAATGTTTCCTATTGAACATAGGTCTTTTTGGTCAAATGCAGCTCTTCTCTGCGCTCAACTGGGAAAATTGTTTGGTTCAAGCTGTATGGATGACACAAATCCTTACAATGGAGGAGTGCAAGACTAAATGAGTGACCACATCTCTGGGCAGTCTGGGGAGGTGCTTGGTGTCTAGCTGCAATTGAGATAAGTGAGTTGGGGTCCTATGCGGCAGATCAGTCTATCATCCTCTGTCATATATCTAGCAAGGAGGATAGATATATCTCTTGTGAAACTATGCTTTGTAAGAATTCTAATAATCAGTAACATATGGGAAGGAGATCTATGTTTTATTTAAAAATATTTGACACTGGGCACGGTGGTGCATGCCTGTAATCCCAGCAGCTTGGGTGGCCAAGGCAGGAAGATCCCAAGTTCAAGACCAGAGGCAGTCTGTGTAACTTAGTGAGACCCTGTCTCAAAAAAAAAGTAAAAAAAAAAAATGGGCTGGGGGTACCACTCAGTGGTCCAGCACTTGCAGAGCATGCATGTGTGAGGCCCTGGGTTCAACCCCCAGTACAAAAAACAAAACAAAACAAAACAAAATTGGCCCAAAGCTTTACTTATACTGCAGATCAGATTATTTTGCATGCAATTTTGCACCTGTTATTGCTTCACATGTTTCATAGGCAGAGTGATGAAGTAGATAGATCAATATGCAAAGAATCAATGTCTGGATTTTAGTTGAAGTTCTGCCAATGTCTAATTGGGAGGTCTTAGGCAAGCTGCTTTATTTGTATGGGTTTCAATAATCTCACCTCTAATAATGGAGGAAGGATTGGGATAGATGGTCCTAGTAGTATAAGTATTTGATTTTAGGTTGCTAGGTACCTGAGAATAGTTATATGTCATGAAATGGCAAATAATAGGGCCATGGTGGAGAACTCTAACTAGACAGAACTTTCTGGAAATGTAGTTCAGATCTTCAAGAAAACCCAGTAATCTTTCCCAATCGCCATCATGTTTCTTTCAGGTAATGTTATCATAAGAGCTTCCACTTTTGGATCTGGAGAAAGAACTTGGTAGAGTTTCATTCATAATATTATGCTAGTTTTGTTATCCAGAACATCATTAGAGCCACATTTTGAAAATGAATCTTAACCTGTTCTATTTATGAGATTATAATTCTATGTTGGTTATTCCCTTCTATGTTTGATCCTTGCCAATATATCCCTCCTTTAAGAGATAAAGCATCCCTCTTCATTGTCTTCATGTTTAGGGTAGGCAGCATGTATTCTGGGCAGAAGACTACAAACCAAAGGAGCCAAGAAACTTTACTTTTGTAAGGCAGGTATTGGAAGCACTCTTCTCATTTCTATCTGGGTGGTTCACAACCAAAGTACTAGGGACTGAAATGAAGATGCAGGGATATAAATGCCACATGAAAGTGCACTGGAGAATGAACGTAACATGAGCAAAAGGAAATAATTGCTACAAACAACTATTGTGAGCGTTTTTTAAGTAGAAGAAGATGACAAAGAATTAGAATAAGGTGCATAGACAGGAGAGCATTATTTTGTTTTCTTGTTTGTTTCTTTGTTTTCGTTGCACTTCTAGGGATGAGAGCCAGGGTCTTGTGCCTGCTTTACAAGCACTTCACCACTGAGCTACATCCCAAGCTAGGAAGAATTAGAGAACTGGAGAGATTTGATGACAAAGATCTAGCTAAGAGTGGAGGGCAACATGATAGTCTGAGAGTGAAGGAGAACAACTAATGAAAGAGGACACTGAGAGAGATAAGAGGATTGTAAATTCATCTTGAGAAACAGAAAGGACAGCTATGTTGGAAAGTATGAACAGTGAAACTGTAAATAAGATTGTGTGTTTATAGGGATCAATGGATGAGTTTGGGTTACTTCTCACTCAATAACCTCAATATTCTCTATGAGGTAAAGGGTAAAAACATTCAATGAGCAAAGAAAGATGGAGTAGGAGAGCTTGAGAGAGGAGGAAGCTTTAGTAAGGTTGTGAAGGTGCTAAATAAGGGAAGATACTAATCAGGTGGGGCTGGGATTTAGCTCAGTTGGTAGAGCGCTGTGCTCCAGTCTCTGAGGTCCCGAGTTCAATTCCCAGCACTGCAAAAATGGGAGAAGGGCCTGGCAATCTATTCCCAAGATAATCCCGAAACAGTTAGCCATTGAAAACCCCATGAGGGTCGCTATGAGTTGGATACCGACTCGATGGCACCTAACAACAACTAATCAGGTGCGTCAGAAAAAAAGCTAAAACAAAAAATCTTATGCTACAGTTTGTTCATTTCTATTTGTGTCATTACGAATGGACCCTGATATTTTTAATGGGGTTATTCAGCCACTTGGATAGTAAGAAAGAAAATACAGACTTCATCTGGAATCAGGGTTTTTGTTAGGCTAGTGCAACAGAAGAATGCAGAAGGTGTGAGTTCTTGTGTGAGAGTATTTGCTTTTACAAGTTATTCAATCTAGCCTGGATAGGAGAGGAAGTAAGGTGAGAGAAGATGCTAGATGAGACTAGAGTAAATGGATTTGATATCTCTGGGAGTGTATGGTGCAAGTTAGTATGCTGCACTTTGGAGTGGAGCGCAGTGATTATGATAGAATAAAACATTTGAAGATCCAGGAAATTAGAAAGCTTGGTGTAGAGTACAAATTTGGAAAACAGTGGAATAAGTAACAGGTGAATTTATTCAGATTGTCAAGAGAGGTGAATGTTGTTAGCTGTCACATGTGAAACTGCTTTGGAAGTGTGCAAAACTGTGAATTTTTATAACATTTCATATGTTTTGTAAATGAAATTATTGTTGACACCTCAAACAGTTCAAAAAACCTGGCCAATTCCCTGTCTGACTTGTACTTTAAATTGTGATATTCCTATCATACCAATCTCAGAGCTTAGTTTTTACTACCTCAACTGTTTCAGTAGGAGGATGGACAACTACGCTGATACCTTGAACTGTCATGGTTTTACCACTGAAAATCTTTATCTCAGGAAACCCTGAATGCTTGCCAAACATCAACCTTTTGATCACTCTACTTGCTTCCAAATGATTTGGACTCCCTGTGTCCCATCTTTTTAATCTAACTTCCATAATGTTGCTAGAGTAATCATTACA
>VMDO01042686.1:0-10432 GCA_007922755.1 Pedetes capensis | reverse complement strand
AAGGGAAAAATCTGGTTACATAAACATTATAATTTACACTAAGTATAAAGTCTATTTAATAGGTAATTGCCCATTTAAATTTATATTTGTATATCATTTGACAGATGATATTAATTCTACTTTTAAGTACTTTATAATTACATGATTACCAAAATTATAGTACATTAAGCCTGTGTACATATATATATATATATATATATATATATATATATATATATATTATATATATATATATATATATATATATATATATATATAAAACAGTGATAGATATAGATGTATAAACCCTCATTGCTTTCACTTGCATTCTATATATTACAGGGCTGGGATTTAGCTCAGTTGGTAGAGCATTGTGCTGCAGTCTCTGAGGTCCCGAGTTCAATTCCCAGCACCACAAAAATGGGAGAAGGGCCTGGCAATCCACTCCCAAGGCAATCCCGAGACAGTCAGCCATTGAAAACAGTCAGCCATTGAAAACCCTATGAGGGTCGCTATGAGTCGGATACCAAGTCGACAGCACCTAACAACAACAACAACAATTGATTCTGATATCTATTATGTTCATACAAATAATTCCGCATTTAAAATATATTTCACCGAAACAGAATAATATTGTATATTTCAGAAAGGAAGTCTATACAACAACACTTAGAAGAAAAGTAAAGAATTCAAACACCAATCCCTCTAGAAACCACTACAAATAACAAAAAATATACAGTGATTTTCTGGTAACTATTACTGCATAATAAGTTACCACAGAACTTATCTGCTGTTACATACTGCATATGTAATTATCTGTTTTCCCACTGGGCTCCCTTTAATGTAAATGCTGCAAATAATCCACACCTGGCACATGTTGGGAACAGACAAAACATTTATGGGATGAGTGAAACAATTAGATTCAAGAAAATTAAACAAATGATGGCAAAACAGAAATGTACTGCTCATAAAGATCACGTCTAAAAATTTATTGGATGTCAATACCTGAGAAGGTGGAGCAGGTATACCTTTCCTATTTCTCTAAGTACAACAAAAATTTTTAATTTTATATATAAAAAAAAGATAAAAAGATGGCGATAAGGTAAGAGACTGATTTGGAACCTCAGGATAAAAGCAACAACATAATAGTGTTTTCCCTGGTGGTTTGCTTTGTTTTCCACTCTGTTTTGATTTGATCTTACCTTACACATCTCACATCTGTAGCTGAAGAAACAGGAAACACAGAAAGATCCAAGAGTTCTGACCTCCCCCTCAAAAAAGCCCCAAAAGATGCCTGGTTTTCTGCAAAGTGCTAGGTAAAGAACAGTCTGATGATACAGAAAACTTTTAAGACTATAGCCACACAACTATAGCCAAATACTATGCTCACTTATGCCAGCAAAAGCCGCGTTTAGAGTACAGAATTCTACCCTTTCCAGGCGGTAAGGAATCCCCCCAAACCATGCTCAATGTTGTCAGAGGTTCTTCAAAAGACACCTGGGACTTTCTTCCTCCATGGATGATAAAGAGCCGCTCTTTCAAGGTGTAGTTAATGTATCTGTAGCTGAATACGATTTGGGAAGCCTTGACTTCTAACCCCCAGAGAAGTGATAAAATTCTCCTTCCCTTCTTGCTGGGATAGTGTCCAAAGAAAGCCAGGAGAAGGAGCCTTAGCAATATAATTACTCTTAGAAGAGGTCACGAGGGTAGGTGGGGACCTCCTGATGGCATTGTTAGGTTGTTGTTAAGTGCTACCAAGTCAGGTCGACTCATACCAACCCTATGTATAATAGATGAAACACTACCCAACCGTGCCATGCCCAGCAATATTGTCAATGCTTCTCTGCTATTTATAGGGTTTTCAATGTCTCATTGCTTCGAGAATGGGCTGCCGGGTCCTTCTTCTAAGCCTATATCACCTGGTACTACCAGGTGGTCTCCCATCCAAGTAAGTACTAACCAGGTCTGACCCTGCTTAGCTTCCAATCCGAGGTCAGATGCAAGGGTGGTACAGCTGTAGACAATCACGGCATTAGTGCCTATATAAGGAGAGATGCCAGGGAGTACGGAGTTTAGGATCTCTTCTCCACCTCTCCATCCCTGATACACTGAAAGGGGCCTGAGTACACTGGCCTATAGGTCTTGGCTTCCAGTCTTCAGAATTGTAAAAAAAATAATTTCTGTTGCTTATGTCATTCAGTCTATGGCATTTTCTTACGGCAGCCTGAACTGACTAAGGTAATGACTTTCACTGCAGCCCAAAGATAGAAAAAGAAAAACAGAAAAAAACATAAAGATATATAAATAGAAAAAAAAAGAAGTGGGACACTTAATCCATAATGTAACAATAATAATATGAAATGTAAATGATGTATTTACACCAATTAAAAGACAGATATTGGCAAAGTGGATTTCAAAAAATAACAATTATTTGCTTTTCATGACATACACTTTAAATATAATGATATTGGCAGAGAGTAAGTAAAGAGATGGGGAAATACATATCATGGCAATGATTAAAAACAGCAAAAATCGCTGTATTAATATCAGATAAAGTAAAATTCAGAGTAAAAATTTATCAGAGACAAAAAGGAACATTATGTAATAATAAGAGATTCAATCTAATAATAAGACATAGCAATCCTAAACAATCTATCTGTAGAATATGTGCCACTAAATTGACAGAACCAAAACAGAGATACAGAAGAATCTATAATTATAGCTGAAGATTTCACTTCCCCTTTTACAAAAATCTATGGAGCAATAGGCAGATTTGATAATAGTATAGATCCATTAACACTATCAACTAGCAGGTTGTACTTGACATTAGTATAACACTCCTCTTAACAGTAATAGAATGCCCATTCTTTTCAAATGTTTCCAAAATATACACCAAAACAGACCACATCCCATGACAGAAAATGAAGCTTAAGAAATATAAGAGAACTGAAAATATACAGGATTTGTTCTCTCATCACAATGTAATGAAGGTGAGAATCCATTATAAAAACATAGTAGACAATCTCCAAAACTTTGCAAACAATACAGCATACTTGAAATAATCCATGGGTCAAAGAAGAATGCACTTTGAAGGAAAGATATACATTGAAAAAGTGGCATAAGCCGGGCACGGTGGCGCATGCCTATAATTCCAGTGGCTTGGGAGGCGGGGGCAGGAGGATCGCAAGTTCGAGATCAGAGGCAGTCTGCATAATTTAGTGAGACCCTGTCTCAAAAAGTAAAAAAATGGACTGGAGGTGCAGCTCAGTGTTCCAGTGCTTGCAGAGCATGCAAGCGTGAGGCCCATAATACTCACTATTTTGTACAATTAATATACACTAAAAAAAATTCTAAGAGAGTAAAGGGTTCACATTTACCCTTGTACCTTTGGTACCTGATAGTGCTGGGCACTGAGTGTGGTAGCACCAAAATATTGAAGAAATGAATGATTAAAATGTATTAAAATGATTAAAATGAATGATTAAAAAGTATGCGTTAAGTAAATAATCTTAAATATAAAAAGATAAATTATAAAAATATATACACTGAAACAGATGAAAATGCAAATGCAACATTTCAAAATTTAAAATAGAAAATGGAAAATGGGAAAATACAAGAGGTAGAAACATTTCCCAATTCATTTTATGGAAGTATTGATAAGAAAATCAGATAAGAAATACAAAAAAAGGAAAATACAGATTAATAGCCCTTGAATATAGATATAAAAATATTATACACTACATCCAAGTAAAATTAATTCCAGAGATATCAGGTTGGTTCCATATTTGACAACCAACTAATGTAATCTACACAATATGTTTTTAAAAAATCACATGACCATATCAACCATGAAAGAAAGAAATTTTGGGGAGTGAATATGATAAAAGTATGTTATATATAGGTATGAAAATATCATAATGAAGCCCATTATTTTGCAAAATTAATACATGCTATAAAAAAGAGAAGTCTACAAAAAAGCTAAGCAGGGTTAGGCCAGGTTAGTATTTGGATGGGAGACCACTTGGGAATCCCAGGTGCTGTAAGCTTGAGAGAAGAAACTGGCAGCCCACTCCCAAAAAAATCAGCCATAGAAAACCCTATGAATAGCAAAGAATAACTGAAAATAGTGCTGGGCAAAGCACAGTTTTGGAGAGTATTTCTTCTGTTGTACATAGGATCCCTATGAGTCAGACCAGACTCAATGGCACCTAACAACAAACTACAACAATAAAAAGGCAGAAAAGCAAAACAATTAATGAAATTTGATACTTATTCATGACACTAAAACAACCCTCCTAAAATAGTAGGAACACAGGAAAACTTCTTAGTCATTATGAAGAGAATTTTTTTAAAATACCTGTAGCTCACATTATTCTTAACTATGAAAACCCAAATGCTTTCCCTTTAAGTTCAAGAAGAGGGAGAGTATGTCTACTCTCCCTGTTCATACTCATCATGTGCTGGAAGATAAACTATGGCAGAAAGGCAAAGATATGAAAGTATATATAAATTGGCTCTATTTTCAGATTACATTTTGTCTACATACTAAATCCCCAGGAATCTTAAAAAAAAACAAACCTAGAAGTAGTAACAGAGTTCATCAAGGGCACAGATAAAAATACATACAAAATAACTATTCTTCCATATACTAGCAATGAACATGGGAAAAGTGACACAAAAATATAATACAATTGCCAATTGCTAAAAATAAAATACTTTGGTACAAATCATATGAAACATGTGCAAAGCTTATATGCTAAAACTTCATGACACTGATTTTAAAGCTCAAAGTAGATCTAAACAAATACAAAGATAGGCCAAGTTCATGAATGGAAAGACTAAACACAGTATAATTTCAATTCTCCCTAATTTGATATGCTGGTTTAATAAATTTCTAACAAAATCATAACAAGATTATTAGATACAGACAGGCTAGTTCTAATACATAAGGGGAGAGAAAAGAATGAGAATTGGTATTTTTTTAAAAATTAAAAATAAAATTTGAGAAAGCACAGAAGCTAATTTCAAAACATATATGGATACAGTAATTAAGGAGAAGTGGTATTGGTGTTATTGATCTATATAGAGATATAGATCAATGAATCAATGAAACAGAATGAGAATCCCAAACAGCATCACAGTAAGACCAAATAACTTTTTGTAAAGTTGCAAAGGCAAGATAATGTATTAAGGATAATCTTTGCAACAAATACATTCTAGAACAATTGGATATCTAGACGAAAAAATATGAACCTTGAGCTAAACTTCACACTTTATACAGAAATTAATGATTACAATTGATCATAAATTTAAATGTAAAACTTTTTTAAAACAGGAGGAAGAAATCTTTGTAATTCAGCCCAACAAAACGATCATTTGACTTGGACACCAAAAGTGTGTTCCATAAAGAGAAATACTGAGCAAATGGGATCCATACAGATTACAAAGTTGTAATATTAAAAAAATTGTATCCCTTGTTAAGAGATACAGGCGGACACGGTGCTGCACACCTGTAATCCCAACGGCTCTGGAGGCGGAGATGGGAGGATCGCAAGTTCGAGACCAGAGGTAGTCTGCATAACTTAGTGAGACCCTGTCTCAAAAAGTCAAAAAAAAAAAAATGCTGGGGGCACAGCACTTGCAGAGCATGCAGGTGAGGGGCCCTGGGTTCAACCCCCAGTACTGCAAAAAAAAAAAAAAAAAAAAAAAAAAAAAAAAAAAAAAAAAAAAAAAAAAAAAAAAAAAAAAAAAAAAAAAAAAAAAAAAAAAAAAAAAAAAAAAAAAAAGAAGAAGAAGAAGAAGAAGAAGAAGAAGAAGAAGAAGAAGACAAATAAATACAACATTGAAAGAAAATATTTTCAGACAATATACCCCAAAACACTAGTATTTAGAATATAGAAAGAACTCTAGCAACCTGACAGTATAAACATTGAATGTGAAAATGAGAGGGAAAAAAAAACATAAACAGAAAGCTCACTAAAGAGGATATGGTAAAAGAAAACAAAATATTTTTCAACATTGTAGCCATCAGATAAATATAAACTAAAACCACAATAAGATATCATTACACATATGTCACAATGACAAAAATAAAATAAAAAACATAGTGACATCACCAAATGTGGGCAAGAATGAAGGCAAAGTAGGTCATGTCTGCATTGCTTGTGGGAATGTAAAACATTGTATCATTATAGAAAACAGGTAAATTAAGAGAGAAAGAAAGAAAAAGAGAGGGAGGGGAAGGAAGGAAGGAGAAAGAAAGAAAGAAAATAAATAAATAAATAAATAAATAAATTCAGGAAAAAGAAAGAAAGAAAGAAAGAGAGGGAGGGAAAGAGGGAAGGGAAGGGAGGGAGGGAGGGAAAGGAAAGGGAAGGGATGGAGGGAGAGAAGAAGGGAAGGAAGGAAAGAAGGAGAGAAGGAAGGAAGGAAGGAAGAGAAGGAAAGAAAAGAAGGAAAGGAAGGAACAAAAAACCTAGCTAAGTAAAGTGATGAACACCTATAATCCCAGCTACTCAGGAGGCTAAGGCAGGAGAATTGCAGGTTCAAGGCCAGAGACAGCCTGTACAACTTTGTGAGACCTAAAGTGGGGATAGAGGCAGGACTGTGGCTCAGTGGTGGACAATTTGCCTAGCATGCTTGAGGCACTGGGTTCAACCTCCAGTACTGAAAAAAAAAAAACCTAAACATTTAAATATCTAATGACATAGCAGTTACATTTTCAGGCATTTGAACCAGAGAAATAAAGACTTGTTTGCACAGAAAATTGCACACAAATGTTCATAGCGGATTTATTTCTATGAGTCCAAACCTAGAAACAACCTGAAGTCCACAAATTTGTAAATGATTTAACTAAATATCCATACCATGTAGTACTACTTAGGACAAAAAAGGAACTATTAATACATGCAATAATCTGATAAGCCTCTAGTGAATCATGAACAGTGGGAAAAAACCCAAAGATCTCATACTGTATTATTCCACTATATAACATTCTTGAAATGAATATACAAGTGTATATAACAAAATGACTATGTATTCTTTAAATGAATACACACACCCATATACACACACATAATTGCCTGCTGAAAATCAGGTATGGGAGGGAGCTGGAGGCTGAAGTGGTGGGATGTAGCTACACTTATAATGTACAACACAAGGTTCCTTGCAATGACTAAAATGCACTTTGTCTTGGGATCAGTGTTAATATCCTGTCTGAAATATTGTACTATATAGTATTATAAAATGACAAAACTGGCTGGAACTGGGTAAAAGGTGCATGAAATGTCTCTGTATCATTTCTTACACATGCAAGTTAATGCTGAATTATCCGAAGATAGTTATTGTTAGGTGCTGTCAGGTTGGGTCCAACTCACAGCAAGACTCATAGGGTTTTCAATGGCTAATTGTTTCAGGATTGCTTTTGGGAGTGGATTGTCACATTCTTGTCCCATTCTGGAGACGGAGTTTAATTAAAATGGTTCATGTACTTTATGGACAATTCACATTAGCTGGACATAAGACAAAACATTTGCAAATGGAAGCATATTTCCTCATAGCAGTGTTTGCAAAGATATCTTCTTCTAGTAATGAAACACTAGACATTTCAGCCCCAAAATTATGCAGGCACACACTAAGAAAGATGGTAAAATATAACAGCCATATGTCTGACACTATCAGAGACCCAAAGAAGCTCATATTGTAGAGATAGCATTTCTGACAGAAGTCTTGGTGATAAGAACCACATCTGATACACCTTCTTCCCACATAGTATGTCACATTAAAGGAGGAGATAGAGAAGCCAAGATACTAAGAGAATGCTGTAGCTGAGAAGCTAAGCAACTGACCAGGATTCTCAGCAGCTTTAACAGCTTAGGGAATGCAAACCAGAGCTCAGGACTCACCATGGAAAAGAAACTCTGGAAAACATCCCAAGTGGTCATTTGACATCACCAAGGGGCTATGCCTTACATGTCAACAAGAATCAGAAACAGAACAATAATCCCAAAATATGAGATACAGCTTCAAAAGGGTTCAATTTCTGGCTGGGCACCATAGCACACTCCAGTAATCCCAGCAATTTAGGAGGCTGATGCAGGAGGATTGCAAATTTGAGGCCAAAGCCTGCCTCCACACATTAGTAAGACACTATCTCAAACAATAAATAAAAAAGTTTGTGAACATAGTTCAGTGCCACAAGCAATGCCCTGGTTTCAAACCTCTCAGTACTGGGGGAAAAAAAGAAAAGAAGGGAAACAAAAAGGACTCAATCTCTGATTTTAATGAGAAGAACTGTATCCCAAGTCCGAGTTACCTCTTCACCCCATCACTACCTAAATCCCTTTTGGAAGTAAAAGAAAATGCTCTAAGGGGAAAGGAAAAATCATCGATAGCCTCTGATCACTTCTACACAAATTATCACAGATATAGATAGTATACACAAACTATCACAGATATAAGATATGAATGGAAAGGAAAGATTAGCTTCAGGTTTGTTATCTATTTTCCCTATTTACCAGGGTTGTCTGAGATTGAAGGAACTGTGACTGAGTTACATACATGCAATTTAGATAGACACTGAGATATCACTGCACACCAATCAGAAGAGCTATCATTTAAAATAATGACCATGACAATTATGAACTGGGGCATAGAACAAATGTGACTCTCATACACTGATAATAAAGCATAAAACAGAAATCAAAGATGGCAAACACTCTGACATTTTCTAGAATACCTAAAAAAATACAACTGTCAGGTGATCCGGTTACACTATTCCTTGACATTTCTACAAAAAAAAAAAGAAAGAAAATATATATTCATACAAAGACTTGTAAGTAATGTACATATGGGAAGTGGGGAGAGTTGTGGCAGAAGCAGGAAGTGGAAATATGAAGTTGCATAAGGGAACCTGGTTGGAGGAATTGATATGTACCTTATCTTCCCCTTGGTGAAGGTTTTATAAATATACGTACATATGTGTGTGTATATATATGTTGTTGTTGTTGTTGTTGTTAGGTGCCGTCGAGTCTGTATCAGATTCATAGCGACCCTCATAGGGTTTTCAATGGCTGACTGTTTCGGGATTGCCTTGGGAGTGGATTGCCAGGTCTTTCTCCCATTTTTGCGGTGCTGGGAATTGAACCTGGGACCTCAGAGACTGCAGCGCAGCACTCTACCAACTGAGCTAAATCCCAGCCCCCAATGAACATTACAACGTATAAAATTAACAATTTTTTTTTTATTTATTGCTGTACTAGGGGTTGAAGCCAGGGCCTTGTGCTTGCAGGCTTTGCAAGTGCTGTATCACTGAGCCGCACGCCAGCCCATTTTTTCTTTTTACATTTTGAGACAGGGTCTTGCTCAATTACTGCCTCTGGTCTCAAACTTGCGACCTTCCTGCCTCCACCTCCTGAGTTGTTGGGATTACAGGCATGCACCACCACACCTGGCCAAACTCTTGTTCCTTTCAACTTATGTTCTAAATATTTACTATTACTTGATTAGCCTGCAGCGGTAGCCCTGTGGCATCCGATCCCGTCAGATCTCAGAAGCTAAGCAGTGTCCAGCCTGGTTAGTACCTGGATGGGAGACCTCCTGGGAACACCAGAAGCTGTAGGCTTGGGAGAAGGACCTGGCAACCCCCTCCCCAAAAAATCAATCTGCCATTGAAAACCCTATGAACAGCAGAAAAGCAATGACAATAGTGTTTCCCCTGTTGTACAGAGGGTCGCTATGAGTCGGATACTGACTTGACGGCACCTAACAACAACAACAACAATTACTTGATTATGATGTACACTGTATATAAATCATTCACTATTAAAATGTTATTCCAAGGAATAAATTATATTGTACCTTACCCAATTACAAAATATATAATCTATTTTGCTATCAGTGATGTGTCATTTCATTATTTTTTATCAAGCATTTTAATCTGTTCTCATATATTTTTTCATGAATTCAATATTAGCACCAAATCAACAATTACAACAAATCTTTTTGTTATTTTGTTTGAAAATGTGCTTTAATTATTCTAATTTTTGTATAACCCATACAGATATGTTTATGTACATTAATAAGAAAAACTGATATTTTGGCTTTTTAATTTTCACCATGAGCATTTTTTTGCTTTGTTGTTCTTGTCCATTGAATGATTTATTTTCATTACTTAAATTGAAAAAATTTGTACTGAAAAAGCAGCTATTGAAGTTTTAAATGAAATTACTAATATATATTTGATAGCTATATGAAGTATAAAAATGTTAGTAAACAAATATATGCAAACCAAAATCTTACAAGAAATAAAGGTACATACATACATGCATACATACAAAACATGTTGATTTAAATCATGGCTACTTTCTCAACAGAACCCACAGAGAGCCACAGAAAATGAATCAGCATCTTTTCAATCTTGAAAAAGGACACATTCAAGCTGGAAATATGTATC